>PVJI01001990.1:0-158145 GCA_004026765.1 Micronycteris hirsuta | reverse complement strand
TTCTGGCACTCCCATGATCCGGATATTCGGTCTTTTATAAATGTCTCTGAGGTTTCTGAGTCCCTCCTCATTTTTTTGAATTCTTGTTTCTTCCTTCTGGTCCATCCTATTGGTTTGAGATCCAACCTCCTTTTTTTCCCTATTGGTTCCCTGTAAATCTTCCTCCATTATCCTTATCGTATTCTTCATCTGTTCAACTATTTGCGTCTACCTATTTTCCAGTTTTGTTAACAATTTGATTACAAGCATTTTAAATTGCGCATCTGATAGGTTGACTATGTTGTCATCCATTAGTTGTGATTTGTTGTGGTCCTTCTTTTTGGCCATTTTCATTCTTTTTATCTCGGTGCACTTGTCAGCTGGCAGATGCCTGCGACCTGGGTCTCTTTTTGGATGACGTTGCCTCTGGGGGCGGGGTCTGGGAGGAAGCAATGGCGGCCTCCGATCACCGCGGGCTTCCGTCACTCCTCCTCTCCCCAGCTCCCCACCGCCTCCTCTGCCAGACTTGGTTCTGCTGGCTCAGCCCTGGCCTCTCTCCGGCAGTGTCGCTGGCTTGCGGGATTCACCCGTTGTTTGGAGCCACGCCCTGTTCAGGCACTGGCAGCCTGAGTAGCGGCGTAAGTCAGTCGTGGCGTGAGTGAGACCCTCCGTGTGCGCCGCTTCCTCCGCCCATTTCTGCCCCGCTTACCGGCCTGGATGTTCGTCTTCTCCTACCTCCTGGGTGTCGGACTTCCCTTCAGTTCGATTCTGTCCATTCTGGTTGTTTAAATTTTTGCTACTGCATTAATTGTATGGACATTCTGGATGTGTGGGCAGCGAGTGCGACCACCTACGCTGCCATCTTGGCGGAAGTCCACTTTTTTAAAAATTTTATTTATTTATTTTTAGATAGAGGGGAAGGGAGGAAGAGAAGGAGAGAAACATCAATGTGTGGTTGCCTTTCATGGGCCCCCTCCTGGGGACTTGGCCTGCAACCCAGGCATGTGCCCTGACCGGGAATTGAACCAGTGACCCTTTGGTTTGCAGCCTGTGCTCAATCCACTGAGCTATACCAGCCAGGGCTCACTCTTTTTTTTTTTTTTGGTTTTTCCCTTTCTACCCTTATAAGCAGATTATAGTTCCAGAGCTGGTCATATGCATTTAAAAATTTTTCAGATTACATATTGATAAAAAAGCCCATCCACAAATTTGTAATTCTAATTACTAAAAACTCATTTTATAACAATGCACATCAAAATCAACTTCTACTTTATAGATTTAACAAAAATCAAAATTTTGGTCTTCTATTATGGTGACAGGTGCTGAGCCCATTTGTGTTTATGGTAATACCTGGTATTTCAACTCAAAGGGAAGGCGGTATAGCAGTTGAGTTCACACCAGTGAACAGTCTACTTCTAAATGTAGTCTTTACTAAGAACCTTCTTTTGTTCTTAACTCCTCAGTATGAATTCTTTTTTTTTAACTACATAGCATACTATATCATGTCTCTAGTTGGCACTCCTTTTTTTAAAAAATAAAGATTATTTTATTTTTAGAGAGGGAAGGGAGGGAGAGAGTGGTAGAGAAACATCAATGCATGGTTGCCTCTTGCACACCCCCAACTGGGGACCCGGCCCGAAACCCAGGCATGTGCCCTGACTGGGAGTTGAACCAGTGACTTTTTGGTTCACATGCAGGCGCTCAATTCACTGAGCCACAGGAGCCAGGGCTAGTTGGCACGTCTTAAATAATATGTAATTAGTTTACAAGACTGAGCACCTCTTGGAAGTAGGTACACGATTTTAAATCCCTCGTATCTTCCTAGGTTATGAAACTCATTTAAATGGATGACTTCATGCTCCAGGAAGTGGGCACTCCCACAGCTATAAAGGATGAATAAAGAATCTAAGCTAACTGGTTTTGGGAAGGGGCTTTGACCTTGTCTTGTCCAATGAGAGTAAATGGAGGTTGGAGGGAGGGTAAGGAGTACCTAATGGGAAACTCTTGGATTTTTTTTGTCTGAGAAAAAGTTGAGAGCTGCCCTTACCACCTTGTTTGGGATGTATGAAGATATATTTGGAGCTATGGCAGCCATCTTGTGACCATGGGGCAATGAACACAGAAAAGATGATGGAACACACACACAGTATCTGGTTGATAACAGGAAGCCATTAAATGAACCCTGCTGTCTCCAAACTTAAGCTATAAGTTATATGGTGTTCTCATGGTTTTAGCCACGTTTTTTTTTTTACTTGCAACTAAAAGCACCTCAGGTACTATACATCCCCCCACCCACCCCGAGATTTTTTTACTCGTTCATTATATCCATGGGTTCTTGTTCTGTTCATCTGCTCCTGATTTAAATTTTCCTTTTACTGTCTGTCACTGATAATCCTAAAATACTTATTTTAAATTAACATCTAGGTAGTTCATTACTTTTATCTTGAGTGATTGCTGATTGTCATTCTTAGGATTGGTTTTTCTTCAAGTACTTTAGAATTTTGGTTTGAGGCTCATCTTGTGTGGTTGTGAGGGAGTCTTCCTGCTCTTCACTTCCCCCCTTTTGAATCTCTACTCTCTTCTTTCTTTTTGTAACTGCTTCTACCACCTGTCCATGCTCAGGCTACAGTCCTGGGTGATAATAAGGCTATCATAGACCTGCACAGGTCTGTATAGACAGAGAAATAGGCTGTTTGGCTCAGGCCCCAGCTTCAACATATTATAGTCTCTATAATATATTTGCTTCATCTCTGTTTCAAGAGTGAGAAGACTCCATTTCAAACCCTGGTTTCATTATTCCATAAGGGTTGAAATTTCTGACCAGACCTACAATTCAGGTTCCGATTTACAAGTTCAGTACACTTATCACTTTTACTGTTGTGCTTTAACATTCTTGTCCAGCCCTGGCTGGTGTAGCTCATGGATTGAGTGCAGGCTGAGAACCAAAGGGTCGCTGGTTCAATTCCCAGTCAGGACACATGCCTGTGTTGTGGGCCAGGTCCCCAGTGGGGGCTGTGTGAGAGGCAACCACACATCACTGTTTCTCTCCCTCTCTGTCTCCCTCCCTTCCCCTCTAAAAATAAATCTTAAAAAAAAAATTTTGTCCATTTTTTCTGTTTTTACGTCAAACCTCTAAGAATATATACATCTAGGTACATTGTAGGCTAACATTTTAAAGCAAACATTATGCCTGGCTGGTGTGGCTCAGTGGATTGAGTGCGGGCTGGGAACCAAGCGGTCCCGGTTCGATTCCCAGTTGGGGCACATGCCTGGGTTGCGGGCTGGATCCCCAGTGGGGGCCATGTGGGAGGCAACCATACATTGCTGTTTCTCTCCCTCTCTTTCTCCTTCCCCTCTGTCTAAAAATAAAAAAATAAAATAAAGCAAACATTATATGAATGAGCAGGAAGATCTGTGTGTGTGTGTGTGTGTAACAAGAAGCTCTATGCCATGTGCCATTAGTAAGTCCCAAGAGAACCCCAGGGCTCTCACGGATAACACCTGTGTGTCCTTCTGAATGAAGAGCAGAGTGCATATCGGCAGCATTGTTTTACCTTGTACTGAATTTTACCCATTTCCCCTAATTTCATGAGCTCCAAGACAGAACGGCATCGTGTTTGTTTATAAAGCAGTATGCTGCCTATTTCAACCCAGATCCCAGAAATCACCTTAAGATCCAGTCAGTTTAATATAAAATGTTTTTAATTGATTTTGAAAACATTTAAAAAACAATTTTTGAGCACTTTCAATAAAAAAGAGAACTGAAATGCTACTGCAATATTCAACTACTGTAGTTTTAGCAGGTACAACAGACAACAAAACATTGGGGAAATCTGACTTTTTGCACTAAATGAAAACATAAAACAGGGCTTGTTTTTGTCATTTATGGTGTAGTTAAGCACATTATAGTACAAGACTATTATATGAACCTCAGATGCACTGCACAAAACACTTTCCTTCTTTTCAGTTCAAAAGTCAGTGCTTATTGCAATTATATGCAAAATTATTTACTTCATGAAGTCTTATCATGATAAACAGTATGCAAAATGTTTTAAACATCAAAACGATGAAAATAATCTGAGAAAAAGAACATAGTCAACAATAACTAAGCAGAATTAGTAAACATAAAAAATAACTTGTGAATAACTATGCTTGCCTGGTTAACACTGAACCAGTTTCAATACAGCCAAGAAAAAAAAAGTGGTTACAGGAATACCTAGTACTGTACAAGATAAGTCAGTAACACTCATGCACATTTTGTGATCATGTATTAACACGGTGAAGCAAACGAAACTAAATTCTTCCTGCTGTAATATTCTCACGTAAGAGAATAAGAAATAGAAATATCTCATTGAGATCAATGCACATTGCTACATAAGACAATTTTCTCTGTCACTTTGATGACATTTTGTCTTTTCATAATGAAACACATTTAAAAAGTTTAATCTGTGGACTGTATTGGTTGCATTTATCCTAAGAGATGTGCCTACCACAGGTTCAACAAATTTAGTGCAATATATGAACCCCAGAAAGTTTGCTGAACGAATTCAACCAAATTTAAAGTGTTTGCTGCAATACTGTACAGGGGGTTAAAAATCCTCCAGTTTTTATATTTTTATCAAAAAAGATTTCCATTATTTTCATATTAGTAGGAAGTTAATAATGTAAACATGGGATTAGAATGGCCTCAAAATCTCCTTTTCAGAGTATCTCATATAGAAAGGCTCTCATCATTTGTTGAAAGAAATCACACAGTTTCCTTTGGGAATTGCATACTTTGGTGTGCAGTAGTGCTGTGTCTCAATGTACAGTGAAGAAATAGCTAGCCTAAGAAAAAATATCTAACAGATAATTAAATCAAGATAACAGCAAACACACACAAATGCCAATAACTAGGACATATCAATATATAAACTTCTGAGCCAAACCTAGCACCATTTATTTATCAAAATATATTAATACCCTACACCTTGCAAATTTAGTGAACAATGAAACCTTATTAAATGACAGCCTTCATCACAACTGTTAAATATTCATTGATTGTAGTCTTCTGATTGGCTTACTAATTGAGATAAAGGAAAACTTAGCTAGGTTCAAGGTAGCACAGCAATGGTTTAATACCAGCTTTAAAAACTTCATGGCCATTTCTAAATCTATGTGAAAGTAATCTTGAAAACAGTTAAATGGAGCTGTCAACTAGTGAGCAGATTTGTGTCAACATGAAATTTATAAATAATTATTCATAAAACAAAATGGGAGCCATTGAGAGAAACATTTTAAAACAAATCCTGAGTGCTTATTCTGCAATTGTGGTTATCACAATAAATAAATTAAGCATGTAATAAAATGCTCCTCTTCTTCAAGTAATATTGATATCCCCCTTTGTTTTATCAGAGATATATAGATTTGTGGCTTCAGACCTCAGGTGGTGAAATATTTTTTGTTCAGTTTTTTATGTTATCTCCCTCCTGCTTGTTTTTCAGAGGTCCCATGATCAAATCGTATTACTATATTCAGGGGGAGCAATGGAGTCGGTTACTAAGTTGAGGACTTAAGAATATTATAATTAAAGAAACTTCAAAATTAATCTTAAATAGAATTCTACTATATTATATGCATGCAGCCATTGTGATGAAACAAAACAAAAAGATTTCACTGTCCTTCTAAAATCCCCTATCTCAACCACCAAATAACAAAACATAAAATATTTTTCTAACATGCTTGTTTTTATGCTATTAAATTACAATGTTTGGAGTTATTTACTTGTGTGTATGTCTGTGTGTTTGTTGGCTCCACATTAAAATCAACACTTTAAAATAAGATTAATGCAAGGTCACAACTATAAATGGCTACTAGTTTTTCCTTTTAAAAATTATAGTGCAGCTTTTGCTTTCCTTAAATATATATTTAATTTTTCGTTACTTTTTCTATTTAAGCCCTTCATTGCAGGTGCAAATGGTACTGAAGTCCCAGAAAGTCCTACAGAGATTTTCCATTCTACAGTAGCTCTATGCTTCAAGCCTAAATACTTATAATAACCTGAATATTATCCCTGTTTCAAGAACTTCTTGTCTACAATTCACCTTACCTATGATTTCTTACCTAAAAGATAATGCCAACAACAAAAAGCCTATGCCTAAAATCAATGGTTTCCTCTAAATTCTGTGTAGATCAACCAATGAATTAAAATGAACTTACACAAAATAAAGATCTAGCCTGTTCTTGTAAAAGCCAGTTAGTCAATTGTTTACTAGCAAACAAGGTGATTAAAATGGGGAACATTATACAATTTAAAACCTAATACTTGTTCTTCTACAGCCTACTGTCTCTTCAGAAACTTTTAAAGAACTGAGGCGAGTCTAACCATTTCCTATTGAAGAAGAAACCACTTCTGCAGCAAACTCCTTTAAAATGTCACAATTAATAGTAAGTGTTTCTGCTGCGGGAGGCACTTCCATTAAGACAAATACAATACATATGTCTTTAGATACAGTGTGCTACATATTATAAAACACAATTTAACCCAACATTTCAACAGTAGGATGGTCCTTGCTTTCTATCCATTCAAAACCTGATGAAGTCATAGAACTCATGGATTCACTGCAAATTTGTTGAAATAATGGGTCATTCTTTAAGTCTTCCAGTGTAGCTTCATCATCTTGTCCCTGCTGACGACCTGGATCAAACAGTAGATTTGGGTCTAACGTGTTCAAATCATTGATGCTGCCTGAGAGCTCAGAAGACAACCTGATATCGCTAGAGAAATCAGACGCAGCACTGGTGAGATCAGACGCCACCTGACCTACCAGCCGTTGGCTGGTTTGCAAGCCATCTCCACTCAACAGGTCTTTAACAGTGCTATTGAAATCTAGTTGGTGCTCTCCAATTTCTGATTGTGCTTGATTATCTCCAGGAGAAAAACTGATCTGATCGGTGCTATTACTTTTGGTGAGGTAAGATGGTGTTTGGAATTCATATACAGAAGTGCTGGAATCGATCATATTCTGAGGATTGGCACTAGGAAAAACAGTGGAAGTTTCCAAAATCTGAGTGAGATTCATCCGAGCTGTGTAATTGGAAGGCAGGTTGTTCATGCCCAAACCTCTCACTGCATCATCGTTGTCAGAATCCAGCTTACTCAACAAGACATTGGTTATTTTTTTACTGTTTGTTTGCTTCTGAAGAGCATTTGGGAACGCCGTCTGCATCATGACCGTCAATGGAACCGACTGACTTCTCTGAGCTATGTTGTTGGCACACGCGTCTGAGTGAACATTTGTGAAGACATGAACTTCTGGGGTCACTGGACTCCCAAAGGGGGTCACATTAGACCGGGGGATATTAGATACTGGGTAGAGGGTGCTTCCACTAAGATTACGTTGGCGATGAACAGCAGGGCTCACGCTCCGACATCTGAAGTTGCTGCTGGCAGACGAATTAGTTCCTTTATTATCTAGAGGGGCAGGGACTGCAAAACCCTCCTGTTTGTTGGTGTTATTTACAGTGGCACCTTGATGCTGGACAGGAGAGACAGGAGTCAAGCGACCGAAATGAGTGTCATGATGTCTGGACTGGGACTGATAAGACTGTCCAGGCACAGCAAAAGCATGAGGTTTCCTGAAACGGTCTTCCACTAGTTCCTGATAGCTTGGGAGAATGCCATGTCCAGAAACAGATGAATTACCAACCCCACTATACCCATTATTCATCCATTCAAGCTTGGTTTTGTCAGGGTGTGTGGCCATGGGTCTTTGCATCGGTTTCACAGGACTGCTGGAGACAATGCTGGCATCATGATACGCCATACTGGAGCTGATAGGGGTGAACGCAAACGGATTCCTGCATTCAACAGGGCTGGGAGGGACACTGCTGCTGCAGTTAGAATGTGGAGTACCGATGGGTGTGTGTCGGCTACTTCCTAAAGCACTATCCACAGGTGTGGTCTGGGCTAGCCTGGAACAAGGGCTTTCCCGTGAGAGACTCTGAGACCCAGCAATCATTTCAGATGTTGGGGTTGGGGTCGGGGTCGGTGTTGGAGTAGGAGTGGGTGTGGGTGTGGGTGTGTGGATCGGAGTGCCATTGCTATGGATTGGATGATAGAAGTGAGCGCTGGAGGTGTGAGATGACATCGGAGCTCCTGGAGTTACTGACTGATTCTGAAGGGTCATTCCCAAGCAGTTACCGTAAGAATGAGAATTGTTCATTGACATTTGCTGCTCCATGAGCACCAGCTCTTCCACAATACTATCTTGTGTGAGTTCATCATCGAAAGGAAAATAGCTTTCATTCGTTTGGGAAATAGAAGGCTCAAACTCTTTCAGTTCGGACTGTAGAGGTAACTGATCTGAAGACTGTGCTTGTATTTGATTCAAAGAAGATTCCTGTATCTGGCTATGTAGCTGCTGTGTGTACGTGTCCTGCGGCATTCCTTCTAATTCCCACACAGACTTCTCTAAGTCATTGATATCAGAGTGCTCAGGAATTGTCATAACACTGATATCTTGCTGTTGTTCACAGGCGGCGGATACAAACTCAGAATCCTTAGTGATCTGCTGCCATTCATTTGGATTAAAGCTGCCATCGGTTTTTGAATCGTTGTCCAAGAGAAAGACGCTTCCTTCAAGTTTTACTTTTATATCTGGAGATGACGACGGTGTTTGCTGTTCCAAAGCTGGATCACTGGTTATAAGAGCAGAAGAATTCAAGGGTTGGTTTGCCATTATGTGTGAGTTGACATTTATTGATACCTTGCTAGGAATCGGAGCACCTGCTGTTGAACTCTCTGTTTTCCCTGAATGTGGAACCTTTTGGTCCTTCTTAACACTGCCTGGTTTCTGGCCTTCTATGATAACCTCAGAAAGCTGTTCCACAATTGGTTTCTTTACAGGAGGCACCTGGGACTCTTGCAATACAGAAGACAGTCGCTTTCTTGGACTTTTAGTGCAGAATTTAGGGTCTTTATTTATTGAATCACCATTAGATGGTGAGCTGGTGCTGGTGAATGTTAAGTTCTGAGTGGCAACTGAGAGAGTGATGGTGCTTTGATTATTGCCTGTCGAAGTGCCTGGTAGAATTTCATTACAGCGACTCTTACATTTGGTCCTCTGGTCACAGACCTTAGTTGCTTTTATTTCAGTGACCCCTTCGTTTGAAGGTTTTTGCACTACGCCATCGGTATTACTTTTCTGTCCCAAAAGGGCAGTAGACGTTGCTTTAGGAGCTTTAGTACCATCAGAGTTCTCTTGGCACTGCACAGGATGCTCGTCTGATGAGATTTCCGGTTCCATTTTGACTTCCACAGCAGATGTTCCCCCGGCACCACTGGTTTTGGATCCAGGAGACTGAAGTGAAACAACAGAACCATTCTTGATCTGTGGAAAGGTCCTTGATTCTTCTGTTGTTCCGGTAGCACTGTTTGCTGAGGCAGAATGTTTAAGAGGGGCACTACTGTTGCTGGGTGTGAGGGATATTGCTGTCATTTTCACCACATTTAGAGAACTCATGTGTGAAGTGGGTACAACAGCGGTTTTGATGGGACTGCTAGTGAAGAGGACAGTCGTTGGAGAGCGAATGGTGAGTGCACTGGTGTTGGCTGGTTTAGGTAAGATCTGAGGGTAGCGGTTCCGGGCAGAACGATCCCCACCAGGACTGGCTGGGACGTTCTGAGGAGTCTTTGGTGCCTGTTTCACAGACTGCATGTGCTGAGTGACCACTTGTACATTGAGGGGAAGAACTTTGCCATCAGAAGAATTCATTGGACTTGGTGATGTTACCAATTGCCTGGTCCGCTGGACCTATTCAAAAGTGAAAAACAAAAAAATCAGACTTCACAAGTCTAGAATATTAACTGTAAATCACATATCTATATAGTATTAAAACGTTTTCATAAATGTTATGCTAAAAGAAAAAAGTTCCTATGTTAGATGAGAGTTCTTCTAGATCAGTTCTATACAGATTTATAAATATTATAAATTGTAATAAATGCAACATTGTGCAATATAGTTACAAAATACAGTATGTAAGAACAACATAAAGATAATGAATATGTACTAAAACAATTATTTTTAAGGAGATTATAAGAAAAGGAGATAAAATCTTGAAGCAACACGCAACTATAAAGGTATCTACGGGAGTCTGTGCCAAGAAGATGACTCACTCACAGGGAGACTGTCTTACAAATGGTCTGCCTTGGACGTTAGTAACTAAACCACAGTGGGTGGGTCTCAGACAGAGCTTGTCTCTTCAAGTTTGCCCTCCAGTGAATAGTGCAAGAATATGGTTGCCAGGTAGTTCACGTTTTATGGCATGATAGCGATGATGATTAAGAACAAGAAAAACAAGATGAAATCTCTCCTCAATCATATCCACAATAGTAACATTAAATACCACCTTGTTTTAGCACAACACACTCTCATTGTCAAAGCCCCTTTCATCGTAACCTCAGTTGTGTGAGATAGGAAAGGTTAAGACCACAACCTCTATTTGTTGATAAGGAAACAAGACTTGTAACAGCTGAGGGACTTGCCCAAGGCCCTATGTCCAGCAAGCCACAGAGCTAGGTCTAGATTAATTCTACATTAGAATTTTGTTCCATCTGAATGTTACAAAAAAGTTTGCCATGGCATCAACTCTAAAAATGACTCATCTCTTACATAAAGCTCCGACGGGCTGTGTGCACACTGTATGTATCTTGGATCTTTGTATGCTTGCTTACGCTCACTGTATAGTTCACTCTGTAATCAACAAGGTATATTTTGAATAAAAGGCAGCCAACTAAAACTGAATCTATCTGTGGTCACAAAATCAGTTTATAACTGAATCTACACCATATTTGCCGCCTCCTCATGTACCACTTTTAGTTAAATGATCTATTTCCCACCATCCCAATAAGGCCAAACACCATTTAATGACATTACCGGGATGGGACTAGGGACAGCTGTCACGACGATACCAATAGGTTGAGGAGAAAGGATTGCAGGGTTTCCATTAGAAAGACTAGTCACTCCATTGGTTGTAGCGCCTTCTGATTTTTTTGCTGAGGATTCTCCTGGCAAAGGGGATTGTAGTTTCTGTTCTTGCTGCTTCTTCTGGATTTTCCGTTGCAATTGCTGTTTAGCATCAATAGGCGATGGCAAAGTCTTCACTTGAGGCTGAAAGGAATTACTTTCAGCTGTAGGTATAAAAGCAGAAGGCTGGGTAATTCCTTTAATTCCTGAAAATAAACAGAAAGGAGAGCTAAAGTAAACACTCTCCTTCATAAAAGGCAGTTACAGCTCTATTTGAGTATGTAACCATCCACCAGACAAAGCAACCAGAACCAGAAAATTTTAAATCAGTTTCTTTATAAAGCTTAAGTATTAGATTTCCAAGTTATAAACATGTCAATATGGTCTTAGTGGGACATCTTAAAATATGGTTTGACTCAGGCGACAGTTTTCATTAAACCAACAATAACAGATGAAGATTTTGAATAGTAGCTATGTTATAAATGTGCAGAAGCTAAGATAAATAGATGAGAGCATATTTTACGTTTTATCAGATGTCAGAAATTTCCCTCCCTCCTTCTTCTCTAGCAGAAATCAAAGAATTTTCATAACTTTAATATTCAGCTCACAAAGGGCGCTCAATAAATATTTACTGAAACCATCCATATCTTAGGGAAAAATAATATGGGAATGTCTTTACTGCTACCAGAAATTCATGAAAACAGGTACCACTATTTTAACTGCTGTTATATCACTATTCCAGTACAACCTATGAGAAATTAAGCAGGTTCTTAATAAGACTGAAGTTAAGATATTTTGAAAAAGTGTCACTGAGAAAAAGGAATGATAAAATAAACAAGAGATAAATCTTAAGTGAAAAAAACTGACTGCATAATAATGCTTTAAAAGACTCATTTCACATTTCAGGTGTGGCATTAGGGCCGTTAGAGAGTGAAGCTGCGGTTGGTATGAACAATGGCGAGGAGAGGAGAAGACAGCCGCGCCCGGCTGTGCACCTCGCTACTCCTCTCCCGGCCCTGGTTCTGCTTTTCCCTGTTCAGTTAACAACAGCTTGGGGAGGGAGAGACAGGAAGGAGAGAAGGAGGTGACAGTATTCTCTCTCCCACTCCTCAATAATCACTCATCTTTTGACCCCCCTCCCACATCTCCTAAGTAGTATTTTTTTCCTCTTCAAATCCGGCCCAAATTGTTCTGCACCCTCCCGGCCCCCAGCCGCAGCTCTGACTTCTCAGCACCTGCCCCCTGAGAGTTTCTGCCAAAGGCTCAAAGCTGTCTTACCCCCACTGCCAGGGTTTCTGGACAGGAATGAGTTCCAAGCAGCTGACTTACAAAAGAACATTTGTAACACAACCTGTTCTCTATAATATAGAGACTACATTTATAAAAAACCAAATTCACCTTCAAAGGATGAAGATTAATCACTACGAGAGGTATTTAAAAAAATGTGGCAATCTCAGAAAACAAAATTTCAAGAGAGATTCTAAAAATGTTTTGAGCGATAATGCAATTTTTAGTCAACTTCCCAAACTGACTACTTTCACAAAGGGAAAACATGTTTACACTTGTGATTCTCTGTATTTTTGTTTAAAATGCACTTTTCTTTACACTTTATGTTTTAAAAATTCTTTCAGTGTTTCTTCCAGACTTTGTGAACAATGTGGGAAACACAAAAGACAGAGATGTTTCTTTGCCCCATAATACCTTCCAAGTCCTCACCGTGTTAAAGTAGCCTTCTGGGTGTGAACAGAAGAAGAGAACAAGAACACAGGACACTGAAGGGCCTCTATCTTTTAAAAACTCATTTTGCCAGAAGATAAAGAGACAGTATGGTGTAACTGAGTTAACCTGGGCTTCTGAGACAGACAAATCATTTCAAATCCTGGCCTCACTACTTATCTCTCCATGGACAGATCACTTCACCTCCCCAAGTCCGTTTCCTGATCTGTAAGATGGGACTAAATATCACCTCCTTACAGGACTGCTGGGGGAATAAATGAGGTGACATATCAAGCTGTCTAGCTAGACAAGGCTCTCCAAGCAGTCTCCCACTTGTGAACAAGTATACGCAAACAGATCTGGGTCATACCATTTACATGCAGACAGGAAAAATCATGGCAAGGCTCTACTAAGAGATTATTTCACTGAAGTGGGTCCTCAACTGACCATAAAAGGACAAAACAATTACACACCACACACACATCCCCCACAAAACTTAAAAGCTTCTGAAAAGTGTAAACTAAAAGAAAAAAGATTATTAAAATGAGTAAGATAAAAAAGTGAAGTTATTTCAGAGACTATATTCTGGCTGAGAGAAATTTTTTGTAAATTTAAAAATATTTACATTAAACAATCAGAAGAATCATCTCTGGAAAACAAGTTTATGTTAATGCATTTTTTCCCCACAGAAATTATAATTCCCTAGACTAATAACATGATTTACTCTTTTTTAGGTTTATAACATATGACCAAGATGTGACATTTAAAAAATTTTATCATATGCTTCACATAACCATTAATTTAGAAAGAAGTAATTTATCCCAACAATACTGTCAATTCTAAAATTCCTATTTGAATGAAAATACTCATTGGCATATTCAAATCACTTCCTATTTTATAGTAATGTTTGATGCAGTTTATTTTTTTGGATGTTTATGAGTTTTATCTGAGCCAAACTGATCCCACATGCAGCAGAGAGAGAGACTCCAGGGGAGTAACAGTGTTGCAGCTTCTTTTATGCATTTGAAATTAAGGCAGGAACTACATGGAGGTGGGAGAAGCAAGTTGGGCACTGAATTACAGGACTATGTGCTCTCTTGAGGGTTAATGCCCCCTACAGGAGCATTCTGGTATTTCAAAGGTGTGTTAATACAGATAACCTAGGTCTGGCTTAAAACCTTTCACTAAAGAAATTACAGGCCTGGGGCATGACTACCTACCATGATCTGCCCAGGTAGGAATTTTCTCTTTTTTGTGAAACTAAAGCGTCTCACATTGTCCTAAGATCATTTTATTTATAAGCATTTGTTTCTAGGATAGGAGTCTTTTCAAGTAATTTTAAAATTTAAGCTTATCTAATACTTATTAATTTAGGTACACATATATACTTAACAGTAAAAGTACATGTATTCTTTCAATCTTAAAACAGCAATGGAAGAGTTACTATCAAGAGGGAAATCTTAAAAGTTTCCTATGTCAGCAGAGCGATATACGTAAGTACAGCTTTAAGCTTTAGAACGAAAGGTCTGTTACAATTACCATTTCTGTTGGCTCTACAAACCCATATGAATTTATTGTTAAGTGAAGAGTGAACTCATACAAACACTAAAAAGACAAAATAGTTCTTTGGCTAAACTCCTTCTTTTCCGACCAGCTCTAACGATAACAACACCCCTGCCAGTTCTGCTGGTTAACGGCGACGTTGTACCTGGTGGTGCTGCTGCCATCACCGTCAGAGCTGCCATGGACTTGGTGCCTATGTAATGACTTTTCACAAGGAAGCGGGCCAATTCCAGGACTGTGTCAAACGGCTGGCTTAACACTTTCTGGGCCCATTCACAGACAAGGCGGCAAGCAGAAGAAATAACTTCCTCATCAATATTTTGAAGCTGCCCAGAAGGTTCAGCTCCTTCCAACTAAACAAAAGAAAAAGAAAAGTTAAATTGCAAAAGAAGGTTTAGAGAAATTAAGCTGAAGTACATTCAAGGTGTGTAATCTTAATTAAACAATATAATCCAAACTCGTCAGGTCAAGCACCACGAAGAGACGTGTTCGCAGGCATCATAAGAGCCTTGCAAGTAAAAGGCCCGTCTATGCCCACACCCACTAGCACACAGCTATCTGCAGCACTGCGAACACAAAATTTAAACGGCTGTTAAACATATATGAAGACTAAGAGATAGTTTAAATCTTTCTGAAAGTCTTTTCTGGTATCAATAAAACTATACCACTAGTCATATTTTCCCTTCTGCAGACATGTACAATATACATATCATTCTACTAAATTTTCCCTCCTGACAATATATGTACTGTCATATATATTATGGATATATTTACAAATCGGTAAGTTTAGGTCTATCTTGTCCCCTCTAGTTTCAGAAGTCATGTTAATTTAAGTCATATATGCTAACATTTTTCAGCCACTGTTGAATTTTTTCTCATTTATTTTGTGAAAGGCAGAGTTCCGGGTCCCTGGTTTTATCCAAATGAGACTATGCAGCATGCATGTCAATGTTGCTTTACGGTACAATTCAACTTATTAAAATGAAAAGGCAGAATTCTCACCCCATCTCCAGTTTTGTGAAAGTCAAGGTTGGGCAGTGTTGGCATATGCACAAAAGCTTTTTTTCTTAGTCCACTGTAGCAATATGTAAGGAACAGTTAAGGTCTGAAGTATTCTAAATTAAATGGACTGCTTACATAATTAGCACCTGAGAAGTAACCACATATGAAGTGAAAATAAAATCATAATGAAATAACATCTAGTTTTTGAGTTCTTCAGTAAAAGAAAGAAACCTTATTATAAACTCAGGATTTGTACACTCCTTTGAAATGGGAATAGTCTCTGTAGAATGTTACTGTCTTAAGAGAAACAAAATAATTCTCATCTGTTATAAATTTAATGAAGAAATGTTTCTAATAAGCTGTGCCAGCCACCAGTAACAAACAGGTCAGAAGGAAAGAAATATCCAGATGGAAACCTGGAACAGAGAAGGGAAACTTTAGCCCAGGGCACTGGGACAAAAACAACTCTTAAGAGTGTCACAAGGGCTTTAACCTTTTCGTTTCTCTTTTTCCACTGAAACACACAGGATTATCACCTGCAACATGCCAAAGACACATCAAGACATTGTTGTTTGTACTCAGAAAACAAGGACAGGTCACGTAACACGTGGTGAAAGAACACCTGGAACCGTTTTAGAAAAGCAGCCTTCCACCCTCCCCTTCCTCTCCTCTCCTCCACAGCAGTGAATTTTTATGCTGTGAAAAAGGCCAAGAGCTAAGCAGAGAGAGATGAAGTACTTCTAACATGATATAGAGACCCTCTATCTTCTTCCAAGAGTAGGAAGAACTTTAATAAACTCCTAATTTTCATTTCCTTATTTCTGTTTGCTCCTAAGTATTTCTCTATCACAAGAGGAGCCTGGTTTTCATTTTAATACAGATTTTAAACAGTTGGCTGAAAAATACTTTAAAGCAGGGGTCCCCAACCTCCCGGCCATGGACCGGTACCAGTCTAGGCCTGTTAGGAACCGTGATGCACAGCAGGAGGTGAGACTGAGTGTAATGTGCTTGAATCTTAAATCATCCTGAAACCATACCCCCACTCTGGTCCGTGGAAAACTGTCTTCTGCAACACTGGTCTCCAATGCCAAAAAGGTTGGAGACGGCTGCTTTGAAGACAGCACTAATATTCCAGTACAAGTTCCACAAGAAAATTTTTTGAATGTTATATATTTTGCAAAAGAGATCCCTATGTTTCTAAACAAGAGGAAGGAAAGCAAGCAAGCTAACACCTTACTCCATTTTAACTGATAATTTACAACTGCTGTACTGTGGCATGCCTCGGTCATTCTCGTTGTTAAAGAAAAGGAGATCAGGCCACTAAGAACACATTACAGTGACAGAAATGAGGTGAAATATATCACAGTCTTAGTAACCACTATTCATTATTTCTCTTGCAGTTTGATAAGTAGCTGGGAAAATTACATTGGTAACTATTCTACTAAGTCCTTTTGCATTGTTTATATTTACTGATTTAAATTTACTTCTAAATATAGTTGCTGGCTAAACTACAACAACAGGTGTCCTGTAATATGTGAAAATTTAGAGATTAATAAAAATCATGCTGGTAAAGGATATTTAGATTTGCCTCTTGTGCCCAGACGACGTGCCTTCATGTTTGGAAAGACATTTTTCATAATCTTTCCAAAGTCAGCAGCACTTAGTGGATGGTAACCAAGATTGTCACAATAGCTCCTGCAAAAGAAGGAGGGACCAATTTAGAGAGCAACAGAACTCGGAATTATACAGCACAGTGCTATTTCAATACAATTTGATCCCTTCGACAAAGTGAAAAAAACACATCATCTTCAAGTCATTCACCACAGCTTTCACTGATATACGGTCTTCAGTCCCTCTAGAGACTATCTCAGGGTGAGTTTATTTTATCCTCAGGGTATAACGTACCGCTGCCTTCAGTAGCATTCGAGAAACTTTCAGTAAGAGATAAGTGGGTGGTATAAAGTTTTTCAATGACAATCCAGCCCTGCATTTTGCATTGGGTATATCCAGCTCAAACAGCAAGGCTGTAAGTTTCCACATATATGCACATAGATATATATATGGCGTGCATGCGCGCACACACACGCACACACACACACCAGAGATTAGAGACAAAACTGCTACATGGTTTAATACAGAAACATGATATATTAGAACGAAAAGGGATCTTACAGATCAACTATACTAACACTCCCATTTCACCCATAAGGGAAGCCACAGAGAGAAGTCCCAAAGGTCCAGTGTTCTCTCCTCAGCCCTACCCTCCTTATTATTGCCAGGAAAAAAGTACTTTTTGTAAGGCAGTATCTTCAAGTGAGACCAGGGGAACAAACTCAGTCTTAATTACTCCTGGAATCAGCTGTTGCTATTCTACAAAAGTGCCAGTCACAGGTAAAAGGACAATCTCTCCTCTACCAGCTCATCAGCAGACCAAGGCCATAACTTGCTGTGGCTGCCAAGACCTTCTTCACAACTGCTGGCCTTTCAGAGAACCACTACCTGAGAAATATCAAAGAGGAAGTCAGAGGAACTCCCACGTACTTCAATCAAGTCCCCCCACCACCCCGACCCCTGCCCCATTTTAGCATCGACCAGAGCAGCTTCGTGATGAAGACACGCATGTGGGGAAGAGCCAAGGAAAGAGATTTAGGATGAAGACACAAAGGAAAAGAACCAGCAGGCCTGGGGGGCAGCGTGTAACTGCAGTTGAGACTTGAGTTCTTGTAGACGGCTCAGTAAATGTCCTGGCAACATTCCTGAAGTGACCTGAACACAGAAAGTTGAATTGGGAGATACTCAGGACGATATAGGGACCCCTGGGAGTCTTAATAGAGAGAAAAGGGACATGTCTGGAGACAATGGTATTTTTCTTGATCATGCCCTCCCTATGCCCACATTCCCCTGCTGAGGGTGGACAGGGGAAGAAGCTAACACAGGTTGAGTGTTCCCTCTACAGAAGTATCTGGACACGTCATATTTAAACTGAGACTACATGCAATATTCTGGGTCAGGGATTAAGGTTTAAGGTATAACCTGAAGAGGTGACTATTTCTGGGTGCTGACAATTTAATGAATTGTATTAAGTCATAACCATTTTGGCAGCAAGTTAAATCAGTCACCTTTGTGGCTTAAACCAGCACAGAAAGAAAATGTGAATGAGGCTCCTTTGCACCTAAGGACCTGCACACATACTGTTTTCCCTACCTTTGTGATTTGATGATATTCTTTAGTAGTATGCTTATATTGCTTTCTCTTTATCTTTCATATATTTACTATATTTTTATGCTCTGAAATTGCCAAAAGGCTTACATATAACAACCTATACACACACACATATATATAAAAAAACAATCTATTTTAAGTTAATAACAAATCTGATTACATTCTAAAGCTCAAAATGTTTACTATCCCTCCCCATGTTTTATCGTTCTCTATAAAACAATGGAAAAACTAAAGCTGGCCACTCTGAAAATTAACCCAAGGCTTGCAGAAAACTGGGGAGCATTTTTCCAAGAAAAATAGTTGGCTCCAATAAGAACAGTTCTGTATCATTTTAACTCGCCCTAGGGATCCCCCATTCTCCAGCAGTAGCAGTGGAAAGTAACAGCCCATACTCCCAGTTCAGCCTGGTGGCCACCAGAATAAACATAACGCAGCTTTGAGTATTCTCAAAGCCTCATTCCAAAGAACTGTCATTACTTGTCTTGTGTGGTGGATCCCGTAAGACTCCACCTACAGGCTGTTATCTGACCTTTCTTGGAGCTTGCCCACTGCAAAATGCTTTCTCACTTAAGGATGGGGTGGGGAAATTGTTAAAAAGAATTATAGGCAAGTGTCTTAACTTCTTGGCTGCCTGAGACAGTGAATAACAGCTGGGGCAAACAAGAGAGTGACCAAAATCTTAAAAGAAAAGCTGGGAAATAAGAAGTTCTTTGAAGCATTAAAAACTTCAACATATTCCTGGGAATTAACTGAGTGTTTACAGTGTCTGTCTACTCCTCCCCTGCCCCACAGACCTTTGATAAAGACTGGGAGATTTAAATTGACTTAAAGTGTTTAAGGAAGTCTCCATCCAATCAATAGTTGACCACTAAGCTACCAAGTAAAAACTTCAATGGCCAGACAAACAAATGAAAGAATTCATCACTAGTAAACTGCTCCTACAGGAAAGACTAGATGCAGTCATTCAGGCTTAAATAGCAGGACATCAAACATCAAATCCACACAAATAAAAAATAGCAGTAAAAGTAACTTTGTAGGTAAATATAAAATATAGTCTAAATGTCTTTTTTCTTATAACTCCTTATTCATATCTGAGCTAAAAGACAGCTGCATAAAGCACCAACTATAAACCTGTGTTACGAGTGCACAATGCATGAAAATGAATGGGGATGGTATAGAGAACATACACACACACTTTTAAGTTAAGTTGGTATAATCCAAACTAGTTTTTCATAAATTAAGGTGTTAACTGTAATTTTAAAAATATAGATAGTAAAAGAAACAAGGGAATTAAAATGTTTCAATAAAAAAAAAACACACTTAACACACAAAGTCAGAAACTGGGGAACTGAGGAATAAAAAGACATAGACATTTTATAGAAAATAGCACAATGTGAATGTAAAGGGATTAAATTCCCTAATTAGGCAGAACAGATTTAGAAAAAAACATGATCAAACTATATGTCAAATTTCATATTATGTATTATGGAAAACGACATCAAGATAAAAATTTCAAGAGACAACAAAAGGCATTATTTCAAAGTAAGTCCATACATCGATGGTCAATTGATTTCCACAAGGGTTCCCAGGCCATTCAGTGGGGAAGAAAACAGATGATGCAAGGTCGTTGAATATCCATGAACAAAAGAATGAATTTGGGTACCTACCTCACACCACATATAAAATTTAAATAAAATGCAAAGACCCAAATGTATGAGCTAAAACAATAAAATTCTTATAATGAAACAATATAAATCTGCATGATCTTACATTAGGCAACAGTTTGTTAGATATGATAGCTAAAATCACAAGCAACCAAAGGAAAAAATAAAACTAATTTCATCAAAATGAAGAACTTTAGTTCACCAGAGGACAGTCAAAACAATGAAGACAGCCCACACAGATGGGAAAATATTTACAAATCATAATATATCTAGTAAGAATTTAGTATATGGAATATGTGTATAACACATAAGTAAACAATGAGACAAATAATTCAAAATGAGAAAAGAATTTGAATAAATATTTCTCCAAAGAAAATACATAAATGACCCATAGGAACATGAAAAGTTACTTGGCATCATCAGTCACCAGGGAAATACAAATTGAATCCATGAGCTACTACTTCACACGTGGTTAAATGACCATAATAAAAAAGACATGAAGGTGTTGGCAAGAATGTGGAGAAATATAATCCTCACAACTGTCGGTAGGAATGTAAAATGGTGCAGCCATTTTGCAAGACAGTTTGGTAATTCCTCAAAAAGTTAAAATAGAGTTACCATATGAGCCAGCAATTCCACTCCTCAGCATATGACCAAGAGAACTGAAAACCCATGTCCACACGAAACCTCACAGACAAATGTTCATAGCAGCATTTTCCTAATACCAAGAGGTGGAAACAACTCAATGTTCACTAAATGATGAATGAATAACAAACTGGTATATTCACACAATGGAATATTATTTGACCACAAAAAGGAATGAAGCACTAATATGTGATACAACATAGATAAACCCTGAAAACATCATGATATACAAAAGAAACTATAGAGGAAAGGCCGCATAATACATGATCCCTCTTATATGAAATGTCCAGAATAGGTAAATTGATACAGGCAGAAAGTAGATTATTTGTTGCTAAGGCCTAGGAGAAAGAAAAACTGTTTGTGACTCCTAGTGGACATGGACTTTCGGGGCAGGAATGAAAATATTTTCACACTGTGGTGACGGATGCATGAGCTTGTAAATATACACCGAGCTGTACAATTTAAAACTTAGTATTATAATATGTGATTTCTATATCAAAAGATAAAAATCTAAAAAGCAAAATAAAAATTTATACTTTTGCCTATCTATAAAATAACTGCCTTAAGACATGTAGTAAGTTGAGATTTTTGCCAATACATAATCTGAATCATGTTCTTTAAGACTGTGGAGTGGAAGTGATTCATTTGCTGGGACATTTGTGGGGAGCTGAAATTTATCAGTATAGTTTTTTCTAAACTTTAGTTTACTATTTCTAATCAGCTACAATATTTAAAATGAAATTAAGGCTTGGGAAATGCTACTCCAAATATTTTAATCAAGAGAAGACTAGCATTTGGAATGAGTTTCTAGAGGTAATAAGGATTAAAGCAAAAAGCCCAGCCTTGAAGTCAGAAAACCTGGGTACAGGTCGTCTAGGGCATTTACTTCCAAGTCACAGTGACCGCAATCTATAAAGCAGGAATAATATCTGCTTCCACTTATTTTATGCAGATGCTATAATATGAAACAATATATTATACATTTGAGAAAGTATACACACATGCTTAGGCCTGACCTGTATGTCATTTAGCTCATGAAATGTTCACTATTTTAATGCTTTTAAAACAAATATGTTTCAAGAATCTCTTTCTACCTTCGAGGTTGTCCTAAGAGTTTAATTTACACTGATTAACACAACAGAAAATATAAATTTAGGCTATAAGCACAAAAGTATCGCACATACAAAATTCATTATTTCACATAACTAAAAAATTTAAATAATCAAATAGATGGAAAAGAAAGGATTGGAGAGAACAACTGTGCCAGGAAACAATGGAAACAAAGCTGTCAAACTTAAAAAACCTGCACATTTGAGATTCTATTCAGAATGAAAGCAAGCAGATTTTTAGGAGTGCTAAAACAGGCTACATATTATTTAATGAGAAATCCACTTGATATTAACGCTTTGTTTCTCCATCATGCAGCAGGAAGAAGCGGCAGGAGCTGTCTGTGGCTGCCACTGCCTCTGCTGCCATGTGTCTGCACACACCAGAGTTTCTGGAGAGGTTCATGCCACCAGCTTCTTCTATTGGTCAGATTTAAAGACCGGGGACTTTTGGGGAACATAATAATACTAATGTAAACTGCCTAAAACAAAATGATACAAATGATAAAAATAAAAGGACAGGCAAATATATATATACAGGGCGGGGTAAAAGTAGGTTCACAGTTATACGTATGGAAAATAATACAATAATTAATAAGTGATAGTAAGAGAATAAACTGTTTTGTGTACTCATAATTGTAAACCTACTTTTGACCTGCCCTGTATGTATTTGTATTAGACAGATATCCAGAATGGGTTGTAAATACTGATATCAGAGAAAACTTTAAGGCAAAATACATTAAATATGACATAGGATCATTTTTCTGTTGATAACAGGCAAAAACTATAATAAAGATATATATAATCATTATTTTTTTCTTTTGTCAAATAGCCGAGATCTACAAATCAAAACCCATTAACTACTATGAGGAACTCTGAGAAACAGCACTTTTGTAAGAGATTAATACGCTACTCATTCTCAACTGATAAAACAAACTAAAAGAAAAGGATTTTTAAAATAGAATTTAAAGGATTTGAAAAAAAAAACAAGAAAGTAAATTTAGTACATATTAATTTACAGTGGATAAACAATATAATATAATGAGAATGTCCAGAAATATTTATAAAAACTGATAATTTGTTAGGCTGAAAGTAAACTTCAACTGAAATGAATACTCCTTGACCATACTATAATAAAACAAACAAAATGGAAAAAAATACACTTAAGCACATGAAAAGTTTAAAAAAAAGAAAACACTACTTCTATTTTAGGTCAAAGAAAACAATAAAGCTATAATTCCACACTATTAGAAGATAATGATAACTGTAACTCATCATATTCATTCCTGAGGAATATAGTTGAAACTGTATTAAAAGGAAAATTCATAGATGTAAATATTCACATCTTAAATGTAAAAAGAATGAAAACAAAGTAAACATCCCATTTAAAGAGTAAGGAAAAAAAACACCAAAATCAGGGGAATTTAAAAAAGTCATCTAATAAATGAGAAAACAGATAAAAAATAAAACTGATTACTTGCTTACTTTCCTTTTTTTTTTTAAGACTAGTAAAAATAAACTATGGCTAAGTACAATTTGATAAAATATGAGGCAAACTGAAATATAGGGTAGGCAAAGTAGGTTACAGTTGTTCAGAAAGAAAATACAGTAATAAATAACACAAGAATAAACTATAAACCTACTTTAGCCCCACCCTGTATATACGACTAGAAATAGGACAAAGGATATATCAGACACAGAAGACATTCAGTTTACAAGAGACTAGTATACATAATGCTATGCTAGAATATTTGAAAATTTGAATGAATTCCAGGAAGAATAAATTACCAAAATTGACTAATGAAGTAAAAACCTAATAGAAGAGAACACCACAAAAGTTGTCAAAGAATTACCTCCAACAAAGACTCCAGGTCTAGATGGTTTTATAGTTGAGTTCTTTAAAACTTTCAAGAACAAGTAAGTCCCATGCTACATAAACAGTTTCAGAGCACAGACAATTAGGGAAAGAGTTCTAAATACTTCATGAACCTGGCCCAACTCTATTATCAAAATCTGACAAAACACACAAAAAAGAAAATTACAGACCAAATTCCCTTATGGATATAGATACAAAGATCCTAAATAATACACTTGAAAACAAAAACTAACAGTACACTAAAAGATTACAGATCTTGATATGAAGAGAGCATTCATTCTGTGGATAAAAGGATTCATACTGGGTACTATAGATAATATATCACATTAACAGTTCAAAGAAGAAGCACTGCATAATAATGTCAATAGATGCACAAAAAGCATCTGATGAATTTCAATATCCATTTTTCATAAAACAGCAAATTACAGCCTTGGTCAATTAAAAATGATACATCCTTAACACGAAGAACTGTTAGAGGAAATGATGCAAACACTGCCTATTTAAACTCAGAAGGAAGATCTATTAAATGTAGTAAAGAGAATGAGGAAGACATACAGGATAAACTCTGCCCAGAAGAGTCAAAAGAACTGAAAAATTAGGATTAAGCAAAGTTCAGTAAATATAAAATTTCAACATAAATAACAGAAATCTACAGATGTCCTTTAAACCAAAAAGACCAATAGAAAAAATTATTTTTCATAATATGACAAGTGAAAATTAACAAGGAATATATATACTTAACAAGGAAAATAAGTGAACTTAATTGAAGGAAAAAATCCTAAAACTTTACCAAAGGGCATGAGAAAGATGTAAATCAAGAAATATACTCCTAGCTCTGAAGTTAATTTTTCTAAAATAAATTTTCACATCAAAACTCCCTTGAGGTTTCCTCTTTAAAGTAAAAAAGTAAAAATGATTTTAAACTTCATATGAAAACACTGGTATAAAAATTTTTTTAAAAAATTGGTGTAAAAACCAAAGAAATTTTTGATAAAGAAGGGTAATGAAGAAAGATTGGTCCTACCAGCTTCTTAAACATTCAATAACTAAAACACTTAAAAATGGTATGGTACTGAAATAAGAATGGAAAATACAAAGGAAGAAAATTCAGTCCAGGAGGCTGTAGTAAGATAAGAGTTACATAATAGATTATTAGTGTCAAAGAAAAAATTATTCAGTAAACAAGGCTGGAATAAGTAGTTAACCATTCAGAAAAATATTAAAATTAGTCCCTTATCTTAAGGCATTTACCAAAATAAATACCAGCTGTGGCTGGTGTGGCTCCCTTGGTTGGAGCATCATAAACCAAAAGGTCATGGGTTCGATTCCTGGTCAGGGCACATGCCTAGGCTGCAGGTTTTGTCCCCAAGTCAAGGTGTGTGTGAGAGGCAACCAAGCCAAGTTTCTCTCTCACATAGATGTTTCTTTTCTCCCTCCCTTCCCCTCTCTCTGAAATCAATAAACATGTCCTCGGGTGAGGGAGAAAAAAACGACAACAACAAAATAAATACCAGATGGAATAAAGGGTTGTATGTAAAAAATGAAATAAATACCTAGGAAAAAAGACATGTGAGTATAAAGCTACTAGTGGATGGGGGAAGTTCTTTCTAAGTATAATAATGGATGTTATAAGCTGCAAAACAGTAGACAAATTAGACTTATAAAAATAAAAATTAAATGATAAACAGTAATCTTAAAAATGTTTATATTTTAATAGTTAATATCCTTAATATATAAAGGTCTGTAAACCAACAACCCCATCCTGATCATCTATATTAAATTATATTGTCAAGAACGTTCACTGCAATGTTGTCTGCAACTGTCCCCTCTTCACAAATTGTGTGAACAATGGGACGAATTTGGTTAAATAACAAGAATATATACATGAAAAAAGCATGAGAAAAACATAAACTAAAGTCGTTATTTTTAGGTAGTGAGATTATTGATACTAGTTTTCTCTTTTATACATTTATAACTATCTGCGAAAACTTTCATGATGAATACATATTACTTTTATAAGTAGAAAAATAATATAAACCCATTAATAATCATTTTCATAAACACAAGGTACCAACTTCACAATCATTTCTAAATTAAACTGTCTTTGCATGCTGAAAGCCCCTTAAAGCTTTCTGGTTCCATTAATATCTTAATTTAGCATGACAATACAGTTAAAAGAAGCCAAATGTCTTAGATTACATCTTTAATTTTTCTCTCAAGGGATTTTTAATGACTATTAAAAGATTGACTTTTACACAAATGTATCTAAACACCACTACAATGAATTATATGAGTCCATATGCAATAGGAAGAGCTTAAAATAAAGGTATATTTCATATCAATAATATTATCTTTCCAATAAATATTCAGAAGAAATTCTGTTTAAGACTGGTCATTCTATGTATGGTAAATTATTATTCAGGAAAACTCATTAAGACACCGAAATAGGAAGATGACTAGTCTAAAAGGCCTTCAGGAAGGAACAAAATTTCTCTTAAAATCTTTACAGATAGAAAGCGTCATTCTGTATCTAACTGAAATCTCTCCTGTGATTTAAAACTTTTCCTCTTTAAAAAAATAAATAGCTACACTCCATTTTGCTTTCTTTAGACAAGATGATTTTAAAACTTTAAACCAGCTATTTCCTAATACTTCTTGCCTGCCCGTAGTCTATTTTTCATATCTCTCAAGTTATTTAAATGCACATGGCAAACTACGGTCTCAGGCAACGTACAATCAAATGAGAGAAGAGCCTGGAGCTCTCGCACGGCTGTGACTCTGGGAAATGCAAACATATTTTCTTTTTAGCACCTGTTGTGCTGTTAGTACATGTTACTGTGCCTTTTATAACACACATTATTTGTATGTATGTATGTTAATTATATATAAACAAATTTATACCTTGAGCAGCTAATTTATTCATATTATGTAGAAGTCCTCACCAGCTTGACTTCTAACAACTTGCTTATTAACCTTTTCTACCCCCTCAGTTTGATATTCTCAAATTTAACAAGTTTGTTTTCTTACCTATTGTGAACCACTCATGGAATCTGAGATCTAGGCTTATATCCACCCCTAACTAATTTTGTGACACTGAAAGACTCGCCTAACTTTGCTGGGCTTTAATGTTTTCATCTAGACATTAGTGGGATGGACGTGTACTAAAAGACTTAACGAAGTCCTTCACAACAGTAATTTCATCATCAATGGAAGGGATCAGATTCCATTCTAATTAATCTTAAGTTAGTGACTACTATGTGAAAACATTGTGCGGAAACAATAAAGTAAATAAAGTATGTTCTTAATGAAATGTTTTTTGAACTAGAATACCCAGACTCAGGTATAGTGTGTATGTACATATATATCTCCACACAGTAATACACATATTACTAGATGGATTATAAAGGCAGGCATAATCATTAACATAATTCTTTCAAATTTCATGCACAGAACTGATATTTCTTTCCTTGTCACATTATTATCAAGAATTTCCCTTACCTACTACTTCCTTTTTAAACTACTTCCTACCTTCTTTTATCTCTCTCTGCTGCTTTCTACTGAACTGTAAATTACTGGCTCAAAATTGGAGCACCTATTCCATACACCGAAAAGATGTGATTTTTATTGTTTTGTTCAGGAAAACGCTTTAACTTTTCTTAGTGGAAAAAATTACAAGGATTGCCCTGGATGGTGTAGCTCAGTGGATTGAGCGCAGGCTGGGAACCAGAGGGTCCTGGTTCGATTCCCCGTCAGGGCACATGCCTGGGTTGCAGGCCGGGTCCCCAGTGAGGGCCATGTGAGAGGCAACCATACATTGCTCTTTCTCTCCCTCTCTTTCTCCCTTCCTTCCCCTCTCTCTAAAAATAAATAAATAAAATCTTAAAAAAAATTACAAGGATTTATGGGAATCTTAGATTTACTAGAAAAACTCAGAAAAATATTATAGAAAAATTTAATCACGCCTTGCCAAGGGCAGAAATCTCGAAGGAACACAGGACTGCACTACTGAAGCAGGGTCACACTCCCACCAACCAGGTACAAATGTGGTGCAGTGGAAGAACATCACTTCAAAAATATGTAAAATATCCTAAATCCCCTTATTAATTCCTATGGTGATGCCATACATTAATTTGTCCAATTTGGGAAACTGGGGAGACATTTTTGGATAACTAGTTCTTTAACATTTTCCTTCTTCAGACAACTTTTAGAATTTTAGAGCTAAAAGAAACTCTTAAACTGCCTCATTTTATAGATGATGCAACTGACAAAAAGAGTGGTTAGAATATATGTTCAGGTTACATAAGTTTAATGACAGATTCTGTTTTCCTGATCCTCAAACCAGGGTTTCAACATTCCACACATTTGCCTGATATTAATTAGCTTTTAGTGAACACAAATTTGCTTCTTTGTAGTGTCAAGAGTTATCTTTATTTTAATTAACTTGAAGTTAGTGAAGAATTCAATATATACAAATACACATAGTCATATTCTCATCAAGGGCAGAAGCTGTGTCTTAAGCGTCGTAGCCTCAGAACTTATTACAGGGTCTAGTACATAGCAGGACATGGCAGGTGTTCAACGGACGGCTGTGGACTGAGAGAACGAACTTCACAGACTTGGATCACATGCACTCTTAGCTTTAATTTTCCTAAAGAGAAAAAATTCTAAACCTCTTCAGTTTAACTTTGTTCAACCCTGATCATTTCAGAATTTTTTCTCTAGGCTTTTTCCAGCTCCACTATGTTTTTTAAGGTGAAGGAATCAAAACTTTGAATGAGGGTAGAGAAAGTTTTATTTCTAGATACCAATAACCTCCTAAAAGTGGAGTTTCTTTGCATCATCTTATACTGGTGAACAGCAGCGCTTATTTGACACTTTTCTTCCAAATTGTATAAGTATTACAACACATTAATGCCTGCTGCTTTGACATTTCAATGCCCCAAATATTTTGGTTTTATTTACTCTTCCTGAATAAATCTCTTTTTCCAAATAAATTACAAAAATGTTAAACAAAGCTAGATTTAGCATCTATTAACTTTTCTCTATCTGGAAAGGCTCATTAGTCTCTATACTTTTGCTTCCTGTGTTTAAATAAGTTATCTATGTAATCAAAATTAGATTGAGTGTCTAAGATGTGCAAGCCACACAACACTCCAGAACCCTGTCATTTTATTTGGTTGATACAGAGATTTTAAAAGGATTTCATGAATGCATGAAAAGGCCTTTAAGAAGTCTAAATACAGTAACATGTTTTAGCTTCCCATATGCCCTGACTTATTTACTGTGTTCCACTCTCCTTCCAACCCTAGGCATATCCTCCCTGTTCCTTAAGAACACTACAGGAATTTTATTCAGCAATCCTATCCCATTGTTCCTCCCCCTCCAGTCATCCAGATGAACTACAGAGTATTCCTTTTATTTAGTAATCCTATCCTTTGTTACATATACTACTAGAGAAATTTTTTTTCAATTTTTTAAAATTGTTGTTCAATTACAGTTGTACCTTTAGAGACAGAAGGAACAGGAGAGATTTCTAGGTTAAACTCCTATATATCACTGTGATATTCACCAATGATGAATCATTGAAGCCAAGTACAGTGCTTAAGCTCTTTAATACATTAGCACACCTGACATACAGACATAATACTTACTTGTACTCATCATAGACTTCCTGTTTGGGCAGTGAAGTCTCAGGATGTTCCTCTAGAGTATTCCGAATCCAGAAAAAGGCATGCTTTTGTTGTGCCCGACTAGATGACATGGCATTCTGATCACTAATCACAGAAGAACAACACGTTTAGCTGAACTAGACAGCAAGTCATTGACAACTCTTGAGCCAGGTCTAAATGTTCCACTGAATAATTATGTATAAACACACTATAAATGACCAAACCAAACTCAGGACAAACAGCAGATGCCCAGTTATCCATACACGTAAGTCATCCACCTGTGGATGTGGGTCATTTTCTATAACTAGTGTCTGACTCAAGTTAATGAAGTTAATGCCCTGTCCCAGCTCTCCCACCATCTCTAGAAGGAACACTGACAATTTCAGGTATTTGTTTTGGCTAAAATGATCTCTAATTGGATATTTGCTCACTTACTTGCCTGTTCATCTGCCTAAACTTACCAAACCTCCAACTTTCAAAATAAAAGTTATGGGAGCAATTGTTTATTTTCTATTCGCTTACCAGTCTCAAATAACTACCTAAAATCTCACTAAAGCACTCAATGAGCCAGACAGAATATAATTTTTTGTATAAATTATGTGAAATTAATTCTGAGAAACACTTAAAAGGTATAGAAACTTTGAGAACAGAATGCATGAACCAGCAATGTTTCTCTCAAGTTTCTAATGAGACAATAAATATTTTTAATAATGCAATATAATACCCACAAGTACTTAAAACATCTTACATTTATCAGAAATTCATACAGGCAACTCACTATTTTCTTTTTAATATTCTGTGACATGCTCACCTGACAGTACCTAAAAAACGCGTGCAGTTAATCTACTGCTCACAATACCTATGTACTTATTCTTTGGTTTTACTGTATAAATATATTAATCTGTTTATAAAACATAACCCACACTGCATTTCACAGCATTTACCCAGGTGCACAAATGCATTAGCAAAAACTTTAAGTAACCACCTAACCAAATATGATCTACTGTTTTGCCATTCTGTTTTCTGATGCTGTTAGGAATAGTGTTAACAATAAAAACCAACCCCCAGCCCCCACTTACTCCCTAGGCATCGCCTATGAACACTGTAGTGAAGGCAAAGACAAGCAGAGACACACCTTTTCTCTCCATTGCTGAGACCAGAAGGCAGCTGAAGGTAGAGGTAGAGTTTCTCTAGGTCTGTAAACTTCTCAACTTCTTGCTGGTTACAAAGGATTAAAAAGAAAGATCATTTTAAAAACACGGTTTCTTTCTTAACATTTACTAACACTTCTGTAAAAAAAAAAAACTGTCTAAATTTAAGCCAGATTGAATGGATCACCTGCCAAAGAAAACAAAATCTAGGCTTTTCCCTCATCATTAAAATAACACAGTTAAGCTGTTTGATAAATTTATTGCATGTAAAACAATTAAAGAAAAAAATGTAACTTTCCTATGAATCCTTATATTCAAGGTCTAAATAAAATCACAGATCAATGCTTAGATAAAAGTTTACCACTTCTAATCACATTTAAAGAATGAGGGTTGTACAGTATTACCAGAAAAGTACTGGACTGAGAGTCAAGAGAATATTTATTATTCATCTTAGCCTACTCACTTAACTGGCTATAAGATTCCAGTTCTCCGGCAAATCTTGCTTAGAACTATAAAATGGATGATTTCTAGCATCCTTTCCTAATTCTCAAAACCCAGAACACACAACTAATGATGCTGTCAGCCTATGGGTGGAAACAGAGGTTTAAAAACACTCAAGTACAACCAACAGCCCTTCCTGCACTATGCAGATGTACTTACTCTTCGACTTGCAAGAGTAGCTGCTACTCGGAGAACTGACTTGTGTGATTTTCTATTACTACTATTCTGCAACGATGTCGTTTCGTCTTAAATGTACCCTTTAAAATAATTTCTGCTACAATCAGGACTGCATAGCTCTCTTTCCTAACTGAGTTTGCCAAAGAAGAGCTTTAAATGTGCCACAAATACTATTACAACAGAGATATCATTGTAAAATTTTGGTAGCCAAATGAATTGCATTGCAATTGAAAATGTGAACACGTTATCCAAATACCTGGGACAGAGTTTATTCTTATACAACAAAGCACAGCTTAAACATAAATCTAAATTTTTTTAAAGCTTAAAATGATATAACTTAGCCTATTCTTATTCTCATCAGAATTCACCCACAAAATAGTTTTTAGAATTAGTCCACAGAATGACTTAATCTATCAATTATATGTAAATAAAGTAAATCCTAAACCCACATTTTTTTCCATTACACTGTGTGTGGGGTATTTTTCAATTAGCTCTCATGCTATACCTAAATAGATTTACTATCATTATCTTTGTAACTTTTCCCATAAAAAAGGAAAACACATACATATCTCCTTTCTCAATTGTTACTTAACACCTTTGTTTTTTTTTTTTTAATCCTCACCCGAGGACACACTTACTGATTTGGAGAGAGGAGAGGGGAGGGAGAAAGAGAGAAACACCGACTGGCTGTTTCTTGCAGATGCCCTGACTGGGGACTGAACTGGCAACCCAGGCATGTGCCCTGACCAGGAACTGAACCCACAACCTTTCGGTTTACGGGATGCTCCAAGCAACTGAGCCACACCAGCCACGGCAACACCTTCTTCACTGAAGTTCCCGCGTCCAGTTTTGGCATCTGTTTAATTTTGTTCCTCTTTGTGCATTCCACTTTCACCCTTATTTATCCCTCTTATCTCCTTCCCCCTTATTCTCTCCATACTTTATTTTCCCAGCTACTTTATTAGTCTAGGACTGTAGCCTTTAACAACGAAGGAAAACATATATATGTATGTATGTATGTAGTATATTTATATTTTCTGCCATGTTCCACAAGTGATTTATAACTATAAAAATACTGCTTATCACAACATATATAAAGGTTGGAAATACATAGATGAACAACACAACTGTCCTTGCCTTTAAGGAACTTACAATGATTCTCATATTATTAAAATGTCTAACTAAAGCCCTGGCTGGTGTAGCTCAGTGGATTGAGCGCGGGCTGGGAACCAAAGGGTCCCCGTTCGATTCCCCGTCAGGGCACATGCCTGGGTTGCGGGCCGGGTCCCCAGTGAGGGCCATGTGAGAGGCAACCATACATTGCTGTTTCTTTCCCTCTCCTTCTCCCTCCCTTCCCCTCTCTCTAAAAATAAATGAATAAAATCTTAAAAAAAAAATGTCTAACTAGCTGGTTTCCCTGCCACCAACCTCTCCCCACTCTAATCTGTCTTAAATAGAGTTCCTAAGATACTTTTTATTGAATGTGATTAACATCAATCACTAATGCCTATCATGTTAAATCCACAGTAGGTTACAAAAACAAACAAACAAAAAAAACCAAACCTAGTATTATGGGCAAAGTCTGAGAAAATGTAATATAAAACATCATTTCTGCATAAAGAAAGTGTGGAATATAACAATGAAGTACCACTGAGCCATAAAAAAGAACGAAACCTTGCTGTGTGACAGCATGGATGGCCCTTGGGGGCAATCTGCTAAGCAAAATAAATCAGACAGAAATATTGGATGATCTCTTTTTTTTAAGTTATTTTTTTAATCCTCACTTGAGGACACTTTTCATTGCTTTTAGAAAGAGAGAGAGTAACATCGACATGGGAGAGACCTACTGGACGTACCCGGACAGGGAAGGTACGCACCTGGACCACGGATAAATCCTCAACCTAGATATGGGCCCTGACTGGGAATCCAACACGCAACCCTTTTAATCACTGGACAAAGCTCCCACTAACTGAGCCACATCGGCCAGAGCTTGGGTTATCTGTTTTATGTGGAATCTAAACAACAACAACCAGTCAAAGAAAAAAAACAAGGCTCCTCCCCATTCCCACACAAACAAGCAGCTAAATGGGTATGGAGAACAGACTGATGGTGGCCTGGGGGTGGGGCGGGGTGGAGAAATGAGTGAATGGGATCACAAGGTACTAACTACAGTTACAAAATGAATAAGCCATGAGGATGTAATGTACAGCATGCTGACTATAATTAATAATGCTGTATCGCATATTTGAAAGTAGCTAGGAGAGTATCTCATCACGAGAAAAATTTATTGTTTGCAGCTATGTACTGTGACGGATGTCAAGTGGACTTACTGTGGTGATCAGTATACGCATACTGAATCACTGCGGTGTAACCTGGAACTGATATTATTTTATGTCAATTATAATTTTTTTAATCAAAGAAAAAATAATTTTCGATAAGAATTAAAAAAACTTTATATTATTGGAGAAACTTTGGAGAAACAGAGTTCTTTTAAAATTTGAAAACTACAGAAATTACAGAAGGAATTCAGAAGATAATACAAATTAGGGTACAGGGCCAAAGAAATGATTTAAAGATGATGTCAGAGAAATAGTTTTGAAAAAGATCAAATTGTCCTGTTTTATTTATTTCTGCCTTTCAAACAATGAAAACTTATTATTGTCAATTACTAATTCATTTGTTATGTGGGATTCCACAAAAAGAAGAAAAAACTCGAGTTTACTAATGCTGATATCAAAATTCTATGAAGCATATGTGAACAAAATGACTCAAGTGTTCTCTCCCAGCAAGGCTGAGTTCACTACGAGTATTTTTGGTTCTGAATATACTATGTCATTTACAGTTATCTACCAGCTTCCAAAGCAATGATTAGTGGTGTAGTAGAGACCTTATCCTTGTTTATCAGGGCAAGAACATCAGGTGGCAAGTATGTTAAACATAGGATTATTTGATATGCTTTGTAAAAATTTAAATATCAAGAAATTTGTTCCATGTTAAAATTCATTGGTCATTAAAAAGAAATGTATTGGCCCGGCTGGTGTAGCTCAGTGGATTGAGCGCGGGCTGGGAACCAGAGGGTCCCGGTTCGATTCCCAGTTGGGGCACATGCCTGGGTTGCAGGCCAGGTCCCCAGTGAGGGCCATGTGAGAGGCAACCATACATTGCTCTTTCTCTATCCCTTCTCCTCTCTCTGAAAATAAATAAAATAAAATCTTAAAAAAAAAAAAAGAAATGTATTGGCTAGATTTATGAAACGAAGGACCAAGTTGTTCAATTTTTAGAGCATTAAAAAAAGGACCAAAGCATAAACTTTTAAAAAATAGTATATTCAGCCACAAAAACGAATGAAGTAGTGATACATGCTGCAACATGGATGAACCCTGAAAATATACTGTGAAAAGCCAGACACGAAAGGCCACATATCATAGGATTTCATTTCTATGAAATATCCAGAACAGGCAAATCAATCCACAGATAGATTAGTGATGGCCAAGGACTGTGGGAGGAAAGCAGGAGGACTGACTGCTTAGTAGGTTTACTTTTGGGGTGATGAAAATGTTTTGGTACTGGACAGAATTAATAGTTATATAACATTGTGAACATACTAAATATTGCTAATGGTAAATTTTATGTATTTTACAATAAAAATTATAATTTTTAATACAGCTCAAATATATTTGACAGACATATCCAATATATTTGACCTAAAACTTAAAATGACAATTACCAAACATTCCTATGCATTAGACTTGAAAGTCTTCATTTTCTTCAACTGAAGAAATTAAACTCTCAAAGAAAAGTTGCTCAAAAAGGTTTCAGGTTTAAAGGGAACCTCAAATATTATCTAGTTTATTGAATGAACTACAGTGATAATTTCCTACAATTGTGGTTCAAAAATCTTGCCCAAAAGCTAGTAAGGACTTCTCTCTCACACAGTTCAATCTTTACAAGATACCAAAAAGGAATCTTTGAACTGAACTTTGATCTGTCGAAGACATTCTAGAAAATCACTTTGAGAATTTTGGTAAAAACCTGTTCATTCCAAGTAAGCAAGCAGCCCTTGCGTGTCATCATGCCACTCACACGAGCATATATTTGTGAAACTGTTTTTTTGAACCCTTGGCTATAAAAAGAAAGAAATGCTACAGACTTAATGTTGCAAATGACCTAGATATACTTTATTCTTTCATATCCTGGACAGAAAAGCATGTGGCTAATGATCAGATTCAACATTCACTTAGGTATCATGTGATCCAGAAGAAAATAAAGGTGTAATACAAGAGATGCAAAATCAAGTTACTTTTGGAGGTTCAAGATGAAGTTTGGTGTTTGAATCCTACCACTCAATTTCCTTTTCTTCTGAATTTTGGCTGATGAAGAACATTCACACAAGGAACTATTAGCACAGAGCTATCTAATGCTCCCATGTGGGGAAAATAAAGAGCATGGGACGCAAATGGTATTCATCAAATATCCCATCTGCTCAACCGGAATTTCTCAGCTTCCTCTGCAGTTAGCTTACGGCCATGAACTGAGCAAAACTGATGTATGTGATTTCTCAGGGGACATAGTTAGGAATCAATGTGTCACCTTTACCCTTTTTACCCCCTTGCGGCACCTTCGAAGTCATGTGTTTCACTTGCGAGGCTGTGACATGGATGTGTCAGTCAGTGTGAGTTCCTGAGGGACTATGTGGAGCGGAGGCCTCCACATTCTTGTGCAGTACACACAATGTGAATGAAAATACATTTTTGTGGTTAGGCGGCTGATATTTTGGGCTTACTTTGATATAGCAGCACAGCCTAGCCCATCCTGATTAATACAGAAAGTTAGATGTTTTCCCTCTAGCACTTCTGAAAGAACAAAAGCTCCTTTCTATATATGCAAATAAAAATGTTGGGAGAAGAAAAGACAGATAAAAATGTGGGAAGAAGAAAAGGGCTCCTCTCTAATTTGAAAAGCTTTCATTTATTCATTTTTAGAATATTCATCTTATTTTGAAATTATATTAAACAAGAATATGTGATATTCATATTTATCAAAATGGGTTATGAGCTAAAAAAAAAAGATTCAGAAGCATCAGTTTAGAATATACAGCCTTCAAGCTCTCTTCCACTCAATTTTACTTTAATAATAATAATAATAATAATAACCTAGTTAAAAATTAAACTCTAATAACATTTGTACCCACGATCCTACAGTATGACTGTCCCTCTACTTTGGTCCACAACAAGTACTCATGAATTTACAGTCATTAAATTTACATTTATTGATTTTTTAAAATGTTTTTCATTACCAATGCTTTTAAAAAGTATTTCAAATAAAGTTTACAATCCATATTTAAAAGATGCTAACTTTTTGCTACATTTGGTTCAGAATTCTTTGATTTTCAACAGATTTATATAATAGTGTTATATGGATTGAAACCAGTTAATTTCTCTGATAAGTAACTAGGTATTATAAAAATGCACTATTTCACATAGCACTGCAATGAAAATCCTTATTTGTGACGGCTGTGCAAGCATTTTTTTCTATGGTATGTACCTAAAAGTAGAAGTATTTGATCATAACAGATGTACGTTATCAATGTTATTGGGTATTTATTTCCAAATTACTTCCCAACACTGTTATGCCAATTTATATTCTCCACAGCAATGCTACAATTTCTCTACATCCTTGTGAAAACTTAAGATTTCAACTCTAGCTAAGCTCCTGGATACGATTTTACCCAAAGTATCTCACTGTTTTATTTTACATTTTCTGATTGATGATCAGACTATCTTTTCACATTACCATTTGAGTATACGCTAATACAATGGTTATTCAAGTTCAGTATGCATCAAAAGCACCTGGAGAGCTTGTTTAGCGACTGTAGGACCCCACCACCAGAGCTCCAGAGTTTCTGACTCAGGGGTCAGGAGTGAGGCTTGAGAAAGAACTGCACATTTGAAAATGGGGATACTAAAAAAAATGGGGATAGTTAAGATGTAGTCTATATGTTAATCCTCTGCTGGTCATAAGTGCTACTAATATCTTCCCCTAATTATAGCTTATTTTTTCATTTTGATTTTGAGTCATGTGATGATTTAATTCCAGCCAAATATATCAATCTTTTCATTTATAATCTGTGCTTTTTGCATCTTGTTTTGAAATCCTTCTCTAGCCCAATATCATAAAGGTATCCCATGTTTTCTTTTTAAAGTTTTGTTTTTCACATTTAGGTATTTAGGTCCTTAACTTCTCTGAAATTTATTTCCTTATAAGATATAAAGTAGGGGAGGACCTAATTAAAAGTTTTGACAAGGTTAGCTTAATTGTCCTAGTATAATTTATTGAATAATTCACCAATTCCTATTTTTTCATGCCACATCTGTTATGGGATTCTTGTTTATTACAGGTTAAAAACAATGCCATTTTATTTTCAGTATTTAAAAACATATTTCTCAGAGTTGAAATGTAAAAGTCAACAATTTATTCTTAAGAGGGTCTTACAGCAAAATGTATGATTCACTGACTGTCCCTAACTTGAGTCACAGACATTTTTCATATAAGAGTATCACCCAGTAACTGATCAGTTAGGAAGTAGCTTTGACGGAGCTTTTATAAATCTGGGGTTAATAGGCATGTACCCTATTCTATTGATAAATTAATACCTAATAAAAATATAAGACCTATATTACATATTATAGGTGAATGAAGCAACTGTCACCTGAACTTGATTGATGAACCCTTCAAATCGAATCTATTCAAAGCAGCGGGACACAGTGGTGAAGGCACAGGATACAGAATCAGAAGGCCTGGATCTGATTCCAGATTTGCCACTCATTAGCTTTATAACTGACGTTAAGCAAGCTGTTTTAGCTGAGTATTAATTTTCAAATATATAAAACGGTGTTAAATTGCTCAATTTTTCGGTGAGCATTGAAAGCAATTTATAAAATATATGCATGATAGGTATTATTATTACTCAAGTATTCTGAAATAGAGAATTGCTTAAAATTAAGAGTTTGGCAGAAGAGTTTATAATTCAAATTCCACCGACAAGTACAGAATCTTTTATTTGAAAAAGCAAGGTATCTTGAGAAATTTAGGAAGCATTTAACCTGGTGCCCTCCACTAAGCTGGGAGGTACACCCTAAGAGCAAGGCTCCTAGATTTTAAGGGAGCGTCAGACTTGGCCATAGCTGCTGAAGGCAATGTTCCACCAGCACCGACTTTCCTCAGGGAGAGCGTAAAAAAAGGATGGAAATGATTTCCTCCTGAGTCATTAAAATTAAATCGAAGTTAAGACAATATTTCTGACAATTGGGCTACTAGAGAGAACAAAATCAACCTAAGCAATATTGGTCAGAAGTAAAAGCTTTTCCTCAGGTTGGACTTGGAACAAAATGTGTAACTTTCCATTTGTTGTATTCAGTCATTTAAAAAAATAACCTAAAACAATATTCTATATTTCATAAACAGTTAATTTTTAGTGTTTCTGTTTGTCTGCTTAGGACATCTGTCTCTCAACTGCCAATACATACCAGATGGATCACAGAGAACCAGCTAGAGTTTTGAATGTCTTATTACTAAAACTTGAAGACCTTCAAGCAGATGGTAAGGAAACGTGCTCCCACTCTGCATTGGCACAGAATACAGTACAAGGTAGTCTGAGCGGAGATCTGCTCGTGTTTTTCAGGACTATCTTGAATCAGGCTGACTCAACAATTTCTCAAAAGTTAATAAAAAAGGATTTCTCCTGTTGGGCATAAATTGTGTTTTCTGTTGCAACACTTCCCTCTGGTGTTATTCAAGTTTTTTTCCCAGTCTCAAAACTCGGGAAGGGCCGATGCTTATAAAGACCAAAACAATCAGGGGCTTAATGGAGAAGTTTTCATGCAAATCCTTGATGGAGGAATTACACCCAAGGTCTGTTATTCTCATTCCCAGAAGCAGCAGAAACTCTCCTGTTGGGAAGCACACACCTTTCAAAGGGCTGTCCAGGTTGCCGATGACTGAGTTCCAACGACAGATGACCAACAAGTTTTATCATAATTAGTTCTTTAAACTTTACTCTTCAAACTGGTATCAAAAAAGTTTTTAAAAAAGTTTTAACTTAAATTTGTATTTAGAACCGTCAGCTTAAAATCCAGAAACCTAAATTCTCCAGTTTGTCCGTTTCTTCAGTTAAGCTACCATGTATGGAGGGAAAACATACAAGTACACACTAGTGGGATAATGACGCTTGACTTTTCTGCCCCTGATTTTGTAAACTACAAAAACAGAACAAAAACAAAATGTGAAAACATTCTAATTATCCTTCCCCTCAGGTGAACCTAATTCAGGAGCATAACTATTTAGTCCATAACTGAAAGGACTCTTCACCAGGGTCTCTGACAGGACCAAAAGGGAAAAGCAGTACTTTATTCCATAGCCTTTTTAAATGAATGGAAACTGTCAACATACCTGATACTATATTCTCTCAGGCAGTTGTGAAAGCTGTCCTTCCACAGGACTGAATGAAGAAGACAGAGAAAAGGACTCTATTCACTAATGCTTTCTGCTTGGAATTCTTAATGCTCAGTTTCCTAACCTGCTATGAGAGCCACAGTGTGTATGTGTGATGTTCTGAGCGCCACCTACTACAAACAATAAGGGAAGGCCATTTTTCTATTCTCAGTTCTAAAACTGATAAATCAAACATGAAGAGTAATTTTTATTGTACTTGCATTATTGTGAGGATTTATTTTATTTACAAACCTACTGAACTGATGTAAAATGAAAATGGTTTTAACTTTCTGTTCAAAATGTTCTGTTCTTACATAAGGAATGTGATGAGTCTAAAGACATCAGTTACTGGGGCACAGCTAAGCACAACTGAAGCAAGGCTGACAAGCAGACTTCAGCAAAATTCAAAATGTTTCTCACTTTCTTCTTAGTAATGCTGCCGGGTGACCCAGAGAACTCACGACCACCTGAAGAAAAACAACAACAATAACAAAAAAACCCCTTTCACCCTGCCTTAACTACAATCAAGTCCAGTGGAATTCTGACTTAAAGCAGCTCTATGGAACTGCAAAGCAAGCACTGAAAAATTCACACTCCAAGGCACATATGTAAAATATTTCTGAGTAAATTCCATGTTTATTAGAAAGGTTCTGCACATAAAACAGAGAAAAGATTAAATTGTAAAAGAAGAAAGTTAAAGAGATTGCCAAGGACATTGAATGTATTTAAACAGTGGTCATTTTTATGAATGTGCTCTAAAATATACTCTTTAATTTGTTTTAGGGTTTACTAATGAAAAAGGAAGCTGAATCTCTGAAACTGAAATAATAAATAACAAGGTAGCAAGTTTCATGGCTACATGAGTACCCAAATGACTAAAGACCAAATAAAACGCTGTAACACTTACACAGCAAAGTACAGGGTCTGAATAGGCAGGGAGGGAACCCACAGACCGAGTCCCTCTGACACAGGGAGAACACTCTGTCCACGGTTAAATTCTACAAAAGTGACCACCATGGGATGAGTACTTCATACTTCCCTGGGACCCTCAGGTCATCACCAGTGTTCTGTGTGCTGTCTGAAAAGGCCCCTGTCCACTACTGGCAGGGACAGGGGTAGGGGGCACTAGAGTGAAGGTGTGGATCATTCCAGTCACTGTTTTTAACTTTTCAGCATGGAAAGAAAGGATGGTCCCTGAGAGCCCAGCTTCTGTTATGTTTTCCAAAAAATCATGTTCTAATTGATTCTTCAAAACTACAAAGCTACACCTCAACAAAGGTGTAGGTCATGGAGAGGAAAAGCCAGTTCTTTAATTCCTGTCTCTGCTCCTAGTAAGCTTCCCTTTTTTTCTCCCTTAGTCTACTTTTCTACAAGTTTGAAATGATTTAAAATGCAAAGACAGAAAAACTAGAATAGTCTAAGAATGTATCTGCTGTCTATCAGAGCACATTTTTCTGTATTATGCCATTCTTTGAATATAATATTAGTGAAAATTGAATTTCAGGTAATGGTGAGAGATAGCCATTGTATTCTTTTCTACTACTCTTTGTGACAAGAAAATGAATTTAAAAGCTAGTTGACAATAACTGCAGCATTTCTTAATAATTATGAAATAGAAACGTTAGCAAAACTCATCATGACATGGGCCTTAGTGGCAATTTAGTCCATTTGAGTCCCTAAGAGGAAACAACAACAACAACGGTTTTTAAAAATCTTCCAAATGGCATGGCTTTATACAGATTGTTTCTTTTTGTAATACTCAAAAACCAAAACAAACTCAGCTATTTAAATCTGGCCCGCTTGTCAAGTCCCATCCCCCGCCGCCCAAGTAAATTCCACACAAAAACACTTTCTTTTGAAAGCTACCCATTTCTTCTCCACCAAATGACTGACAGAAAGCCGTGAGGTTCTGAGACAGGTCTTTACTAACAGTAACCCCAGTGTCACATCACAGGATAAACCCTACCTTCTATTCGAACAATAAGCCCTTCAAATAATGAATTTGAATTAGGTAGCCTAAACAAAATGTTTAGTTTCTATCCAGTCTGGGTCAGCAGGCTGACATTGGTCATCACTTGGCATTCACGACAGCAAGGATCTGAGGTGACAAAGCATGCTTTCTCCCATAAAAGAGGAAAGGGAGGAAGTCTCTTTAAGCTGCACCCACCTTACACATGCCTCAAGGACCTACTACAGACTCTGGAGGAGAGGAGAGGCAGGGCGCCCACCTGGTAAGAACTACCCCTTGAGTGAGTTACTCACATTTACTGCTGAGAGAGTGTCACCTACCTCAGAAAGTGCCCCCCCAACAATACCAGTCTGGCTCTCAGGAGTAGCTATTCTGCACCCAAGTGTTTCATGAGTCTTTTAGCTCCCATCCAATCACTTCAGCAGTAGGCACGTTAAAAGAATTGGCTTCTAACCTCAAACATTAACCATGGGATAGATTTGAAAAGTTTAAAAATTAAATGAAATTACTCATTTGTCCATCCACTCATTCATCCTCCGAGCACTGAGTGCCTACTATGCTTCAGGCACGACCTTTCATTTTAGTACCAGGGAGATAGAACATAAACAAAATTTAAAAGTAAAACATATGTTCCATGATGATGATAAATATTATGAAGAAAAAGTGTTGCAAGGGGGTACAATTTAAACTAAAGTGGTCAGGGAAGGTTTCATGGAAGTAAGAAGATTAAAAATATTTTGCACCACGGTTAATCAGTAGGAAAGACTCTCAAGACAGTTGTTACTCTTTCTTCAACATGGCGTTGGCTTTTCACTGACTGGCCGTTGTAATGGCCAGCCAGGGCAAGAACTGGCAGTGAGGAGAAGCCACATTACTAAGAGACGAAAATAGAGGCTGCCTTCTCATCTCTGCCCTTATGAATACTGTGATAGCTCCCCCAACCCTGTGAAAAACGGCTCTCAGAAGAACCTTGCCCCAAAAGGATGTAACACAGAGGTTACCAACCCAAGTGCCAGAGAGGTAATGGAAATGATTGAAGCAGACGACAGGTAACAAAAATCTCTCTGTTGAGAAGCTAACGCATGGCAGGGATGGGGAGGCTGGAGAGCACGTATGTTTGAAAGGGGAGACCGCTACCTAGGACCAGCCAACTTTTGTCACGCAGAAGTAAGAACTCCGTGTTTCAAGAGAAACCAGACACCTCATCTTTTCTGTGAACTCTCCCAATTTTGAAATATGGCAACCAATTTGGAATTTTAAAAATGTCAGTGTGGACCAAACAAACACCTCTGTGGAACAGAGATAGTCCGCGGGTCTCTGTTTAGCTCCTCTGGTCTGCAGGGTCAGGGGATGAGTTAGTTCTTCCAGGGCCGTAAGCATTGGAATGCTTGATCTGCTCGATCAGGCCTGCTTGTTATTACCATCCAGTCCTTATCTGAGCAACCGTATGTTTAAAATTCAGGATCTTGGGAATATACATTAGATTCAGAGCAAGCATATGAATAATGTCATAAGCCAAGATGAAATGATACTAGAAAGGTTACACCCAGGAAATAATCTCTATCGCAGTGTTCCAGATAGGACCCTGGTGAGAATCCAGGTACTGCTGAACTTCCACACAGATACCCAAGATGAATGAATAAACTTTCTACAGACTGCTTGCCCTGCTTTCCCCTTACCTGTTTCTAACTGGCTTAATACCATGCTAAATAGGATTTTTCAGAGGGTTGTTCAGTGCCTCTGTTGTGACTGCCTTGCCAGGTTGCCTTACACAAGTCGTAATGGACAACTTGTGTGCCCAGCTGGTTCTTAAGGTTTCTCTAACAGCAGGCTTTGGTGCCCTCTAAAGAAAATTTTTATAGACCATGGCTTAGGCTGCTGCCTTTCATTTATTTCTCCAGGGTGGGGGTAAGGAGACAGAAAGCAAAGGTCCTAGGGGATTGCTTAATCAGTATTCAGAACCTAAGATACACTGACTACAGACTCAACACAATTGTACTTTTTAAAGTTTTCTACTGTATTCCTTTGCAAGAGGACCCTACTGAGAGTTTTCCCTTGGAGGGAACCTATCTCATTATTGAATAATCTGAATGATGGCATCTGTCACCTAGTTTCAGGTTTCTTTAGCCCTTCATAAGAAACAGACGTTCTGGCAACCTCACATCACTTTCAATTGTTTTCTTCTAATGAAAATCTGAGGAAGTCCTCCTTCCGTCAACTTGCACGAATAAACCCCGCAGAGCTGACTTAGGTCAGGAACCCTGTACTCATTTGTGACAAGGAACTCACTGGACATGTTCAGTTTTTGCCCAGGTGAGTTAACGTCACTTTTGAGGTGTAGAACAGAGCACTCTCTGCAAAGCAGCTGTTTCACTAGGCTATGCTAAGTCACAAAAAAAGACAAACACTACACTTTCTAAAACCTAGAAGTAGCTGGCAATACATAAAAGTCCTCTCTTAGAACATGGGTCAATTAGAAAGTCCTAAAATTAAGGCAGTATACACTTCTCCTGGGAGGTTTAAAATATGACCTAAAATGGATTTAAAATACTCAGGCTCCCTTGTTCCTGGTTGTAAGCCTTTTATTTTTCCAGCTGATGGGGAAAAGGTTAACAAAGATTGCCCATTCTTACTTGTATAATCTTACTGGGATTGCTGTTGAACTGTCTAGTACATCAGACAGAAGTATTTTTTTTTCTTGCTTTCAGCTGATTTCCTGACACGCTGAATGTTATTTACTGTTTACATTAGCCTTTCCTAATGGCAAACAAAATATACGGCCATTTCCCCCACCCCTCACTCCTTTGACTGTTAATACTTCTAATAACCCCAAGGCAGAATTCATCAATTTAGGGGACCTGGATATTGAAACTGTTGGGAAGATTGCTCCCTGGTGGTATGCCAACCTAAAACACAGTAATATAAACAGGCAGTTCACAATATCCCGATAGTGCTAAATGGTTAACATGTGGGAAATACTTTTCTCTATTCTAGAAACTTGCCCTATGGATTTTACCAATCACTTCCCAAACGGTGTGCCCTAGATCACCAGTTTTACGAGAAGTGTTATGAGGGAAAGAAGTCTGGAACACACTGATTACTTTTTAAGATTCATAATATACAGCAGCTTATTAAAATAACTTTTAAGACACCTTTTATTCCAGGGCTCGTGAAACATATTTGACTTTTGGAATCTTTTTCTTGCATAACGTTAATATCCTATGGAGTTACTCTTCTAAGGACCACATTTTGGGAAACAAGGACTGTTATTTCCCATCCTCCTGGGGCCCACTCTTACCAAACCAGGCCTTTCTAACCAAACATTCAGTATTATTTCTCTCACATGTTAGGCCTTGCTGGGTCAGGTAAGACCAATTTAACTGAACTAAGATGGAGACTAGTGAATACAGACTGAGCAGCTTTCAAACTCTGCTGGGGTCTAGCTAATCCTCTAGTGTTGAATATGTCAAGGGTAAGACTTTGCCTGGACTATTACATTGGTTATGAAAAATATAATTGGATCAGCTTTACAAACAATGACATTATAGATCTATAATTGTTACAACTCAAGAAATTTAGGACATGTAGGTTATTAAAATTAAGTAAAAACCAACTGTTTTTATCGCAAAATCATTAAAACACTAACAAAAAACTATTTACAATTAATCTATTACAAATATTTTCATTTGTCTTTACTGATAAGCATGCAAAGTGACTTTAAAAATTATGATCATAGATAAAATTTTATATTTTTTCACTTTTAGCATATTTCATAGTGCCATAGTCTTCACAATTTTAATCAATTTAAATAACTAAAATTACTTTATCTATTTTGTTTTAGTGAGCACGTTTTAAGTTTGAAAAATGGCATTCAAACAACCTGTTTGCGAAAAACAGACTACATTTAGAATTATTGATTAGTAAAATGCAGTAAGATAACGCCAGGTTTTAATTTTTTCACTCCAGATCAATTTTAAAGGTGAAAAATTAATTTCAGAAACATTTTCTTGATTATAAAATAAAGTAGAATTTAAAAATTTCACATATAATGGCCCTGACTGGTGTAGCTCAGTGGATTGAGCGCAGGCTGGGAACCAAAGGGTCCCAGTTCGATTCCCAGTCAGGGCACATGCCTAGGTTGCAGGGCCAGGTCCCTGTGAGGGCCATGTGAGAGGCAACCATACATTGCTGTTTCTCTCCCTCTCTGTCTCCTTTCCTTCCCCTCTCTCTAAAAATAAATTAAAAAATAAAATCTTTAAAAGTTAAAAAAAAAAAATTTCACATATAAGCTCCTATTTCAGACACTTTTGAAAATGATATAGTATGTCCTCGTTTTTAAAAGCCTGGGCTCTGGAGTCAGACTATCTGGATTAAAAGCCTAATTCTACTAATAAGCAAGTTTTAAGACCTTGGGTAAGTTACTTAACCTGTCTGAACCTGTTTCTTCATGTGTAAAATGAGGATGATAACAGATTAACCTCACAGGCAAATTATCAAAACTGAATGTAACGAGGATGATAACAGATTAACCTCACAGGCAAATTATGAGAACTGAGTGGTGAAATATGTAACACACTTGTCTGGCACATAGTAATAAATACTCAATAAATGCTAACAACATCAACAACAAATACAAGGCAACTCTTCGTTTACAGGATATTGCATGTGGATTATACATTCTTTTATACATTCTTTTTGATTACTATTTGTGAATATTCAGCAATTATGTACTGAGTGTCCTCCATGTACCAGGCACTGTGTAAGCACTGGAGATACAAAGCCACAAAAATTGTCCTTACTTACAGAAGATTTTTGGAGAAGAAAAATTAGTCTGGTGACTAGCATACTGAATGATAATAGCTTTAAAAGGGGCACAGAGCTTTTTATGGGGGTGTATAAAAGCAGAGGCACGAAAGCAGGGATGGCGTTAGGTTGGACTCATGCATACTGCTAACCACTTTTTTCTTTCTCGTCCCCTGGTACAGAGGCTAGAAAACAAAATACTCTACGTGCTAGTTTCCCTGGCAGCAAGGGGCACTCAAGTTGGCATTACTCTAGAGCAGCCATTTTCAACCTTTTTCATCTCATGCCACACATAAATGAATTACTAAAATTCTGCAGCAGACCCAAAAAAATATTTTTTGCCGATCTGACAAAAAAAGAGGTATAATTTTGATTCATTCATGCCAGACAGCTATTCATTGGCTGTCATCCTTTTTTGAATTTGACAATCTAAGGGAAGAGAGGTCAGTGCCCCTGACTAAACAGTCAGGCATTGCACATTTCAAAAATTCTTGCAGCACACCGGTTGCAAATTGCTGCACTAGAGGTTATCACTCTGAAGTTCCTGAAGTGGGTTTTCAAAAGGAAAGCAGGTGTCCTGAAAATATAGACAGATCTCCCCTAGAAGAAATCCCTTTTGCCTTTCCTTCCTTCTCCCTGCCTCAGCACTCAGACAGAAGGCACAGAAGTGCAACAGCCATCAGTGACGTAACACAGCAAAAGATGGCAGAGCAAAAAGGAAAGAGCAGAGGACTTGGGGGGCATCAGTTATTGCGTCACTTCCTGAATGCCTAACTTTGGACTTACTAGATGATACAAACTCTATTTCTTTAAACCACCAATAGCTGGAGTTTTCTTTTATCTGCAGCTGAAGGCACTCCTAGTAGATAAATGAAGCTTTCTGAAAAGTTTTTTGAACCAAGTCCAAAAGAAGGAAACAGCAGTTATCCAAGTGAAGAAATCTGAGAAGGGCACAGCTGGCAGAGCATCCACAAAGGCCTGGAGGGGGAGGAAGCACGGAGTGTCGATACTGGCATCTGTTCTACAATATGCACCCTCTGGCTTCCTGGATGGCTTTAGCCAGGTGATTTCCATCCTCTTCCACCTTCCACTTCCTACGTTTGAGGGATTCAGTACTCTCCCCTCAATGCTTCCATACGATGAACCTTCATTTTCAAATGGTAAGTTCTGTGATGTATATAAAATGTGATCCTTGACTAATGTTTAGACTTCTAGAAACATAAATTTACGGCAATTAAGTCAACAGATCCACATTATCAATTTACACATGCGACGCCTTCAACTGAAGCTGCCACGTGTGCTTACTATGTGCCTCTGCCAGGCACTGTATTTACACTAGTTATTTCATTTAATATTCACGTCTCAGCGGGTGAGACGGTATTTTCTCCTTTTCTTTTTCACAGAACTAAATTAGGTTAAAACTGTCCTGAGTCAGACAACAATGGCAATAATGGCTACGGCAAAGGTTCAATCTTAGGTCTATTTCACTCCATAATCTTAGCTCTGAGCCGCTCTGAGCCACTCTGATGTACTGTTAATCAGTTTCCCCGAGTTTCTAGCCTCTATGTCCCCATCCACTTGCTTATATCCTCTCTGCATCTATACAATAAAGTTTCAGTTCCTCTGGGCATGAGAGGGAGGTGATTCAGAATAGTTATCTCTTTTAACAGGAGAGTGTGGAAGGAAGGGGTATACCTAAGCTGAGTAAGAGAGAAGAAAAGGAAAGGATGTTAGAAAAAAAAATACAGATATTCCCTCCCTTTAGAGGACTGTGACAAGTCCCATTCTTACTGGCAAACTGTGAAGTAATTCCAAATAACAAATTCTGGTGTTTTAACAAATGTATGGTCTCTAAAAGGCCATACTGAAGGTAACAACCATTTTTAATATTTTAAATTGCAATTTCTTTAACAATTGATTCATTAGTTTATACTCATTCATACATTTAAAAAATATTTATTGGTCATCCTCATGTGCCTCTAGCATAATCCAATGAATATGTTTTTACACACGAGAAGCCAAGAACAAGTGAAATTGCTAATATGTAGAAAATGCTAATTTTCCATCAATGAGAAAATGCTAATTCTCATAGATGAAAAGATGTATCAAATTCAGACCTGAGAAGTCACAGACAGTTTTGCAGAGAGGGTGATATCTACGATGAACCTTAAAAAATGTAAGTAGGTATAGTCCCCCTCCCCGCAAAAAAGCAGTGGAGTGGGGTAGGGGTCAGTCTAGACTACTAAGACCAAAGTTTATCAACTTCAACACTACTGAGAATTTTGGGCTGATTAGTCTGTTATGAGGTGATGTCATGCTTTGTGGGATGTTTAAACAGCATCCTTATCCTCTACTCACTTGATGCTGGGAGCACACCCTGAGTGTGAAAACCAAAAACGTCTCCAGATATTGTCAAATGTCCCCTGAGAAGCAAAGCTGCCTCCAGTTGAAAACTACTGTTTTCTAGACCAGCATTATCCAAAGTGGTGTCCACTACCCACACGGGGCTATTTAACTTCAAATTAACTAAAATTAAATTAAATTAAAAGTTCAGTTCCTCACACTAGCCACATTTAAAGTGATCAACTGCTACATGTGAAGTGGCTACCATACTGAATAGTGCATATAGAGAATATTTCTACCACCACGAAACATTCTAATTGACAATGCTGTTCTAGACTAAGAGAGCATATAATCTCTTCTCTAACTCTACAGCTGTTCTCCAGAGCTTGCTGAAAGCCGATGGAGGGAGTGGAGAAAGATGAGGTTAAACAAGAAAAGCAGGGCCTGAGGATGAAGGGTCTTTGGTACCTTAAGATAGAACAATGGGAAGCCAGTTAACGATTATAAGCAAGGGTGTAAAATAAACAGATTCACATTTTACACAGATGATTGTGTTGGTACTGTGGAGAATGAAATCAAAGTGGAGAAACCAGAAGCAGAAAATCAGATGCAGTAATTCCAACAAGTATGGTGACCTGGATCAATGCAGTAGCAGTGGGGGATGGACAGAAATGGAGCAATTAAAGAAGCAGAACTGATAGGACTTGGTGAACAACTAAATGTGAGGTATGCTGAGGAAGAGGATAAGGTAAAAAATGACTGCCAGCTGTGTTTTTTAAGGAGACTTTATTTATTTTCCGAGAGAGGGAAAAGCAGGAAGAAAGATGTTGCGAACCGCCCTGCCTGGTTTCAGAAGCTGTAATCCCCCATGGCTAAGGCTGAGTGAGAGACCTTGGAACCTGAAGCCACTAAGGAGACAAAATTTATCTCCCTGGCAGGGGCACTGCTCTGCCCCTGGCCCCTTTTACTTCACCCTGCTTGGCCCCGGGGTGATGACTGGTTAGCCAATGAACGGTAAGATTCCTCAAGGGAGGGATGACCTAAGACAGGCAAGGTCACAAAGGGGCCCTCAGGGAAGGATTTGGGGGGCTAGAGAAAAAGGGGGTGATGGACCCTCGCCCCTCGGCGTTGACAAAGCCTGAGTCCTTATTCTGTCTGCAAGAAGTCTCCTAATCTCTTGGCTGCCTGACTTAAGCCTGAAACAATGCCAGAGGGCGGTGCGGCCCTGTGCTGGAATGGGCGGGTTCCCGGGCGATCAAGCCTAAGAAAAAACACACAAAATCCTGTGAAACCTGCTTTGCTAAGAATGCCCTCAATTTTCTGATAAGGGTCCAAGCATGAAATGAGTTTGTCTCCCAAAGTTGTATAGCCCTTTAGCTAACTGACCCTGACTCAGAATAAGCCCTCATAGTTCTTTGTATGCTATCTATTGTTTAATCCTTACTGCCTGGCAAGGATTAATGAACTTTACCTGTATTCCTGTGCAAACTGAACCCAATAAAAGCCCACTGAGGAACAGGCTCCTGGCCCTTCTCCTCTGAGAGATCAGCCACCTTTCCTCCCCAAGCAGATCATGTCTTGGTAGACTTATTCTCATCCATGGCAGACGTGGGGGGAGGGGGAGGGGGGCTCTGCCCACAGAGCCCCCCACAGAAAGAGGGAGAGAAACAATGATCAGCTGCCTCTTGGAGGTGCCCTGACTGGGGACTGAATCCGCAGCCCAGGCAAGTATCCTGACCAGGAATTGAACTGGCGATCATGAGCTTTGCAGGATGGCATCAACCAAGTGGGTCAGGGCATGACTACCAGGTTGTTAGGTTAGATGAGTGAGTCCACTCACTAATACAGTATGGTAAAGAATAACAGCCCTCCAAGATGTTCATGCTCTAATCCTCTAATCCCCAGAACCTGTGAATCTGTTACTTTACATGACAAAGGAACTAAGCAGGTGAGTAAATTAAGGACTCTGAGATGGGTAGATTATCCTGAATTGTCTAGTAGGCCCAATGCAATCACAAGTGTCCTGATAAGAGGGAGCCTGAGGGGAGATTTGACTACAAAAAAAGAGAAATGTCAGAGTAATGCAGTGTAAGACTCCAGCAGCCATTGCTAGCTTTGAAGATGCAGCTAATAAAAGCTAGAAAAGGCAAGGAAAACATGTTCTCCCTCAGAGCCTCCAAAAGGAGCTGACACCTTCACTTCATCCTAGTGAGACCTGTGTCAGACTGATGACCTACAGAACTAAAAGAGAGTGAATTTGTATTGTTTTAAGACATGAAGTTTATAGAGATTTGTTATAGCAGCAATAGGAAATTAACAAAGATAGGTTCAGAATTTGGGATATGATACAAAAAGATTGGCTTTTAAAAAGTTGATTTTCAAGTACCTATGTATGGGACATCCTGGTAAAATTAGTTAATTTATAATAGGTGGGTATATAGGTCTGGAGCTCAAGTTGGGGATGTGAAATTAGGAGTCATCGGTATATTAATTGAAACCATCAAAGTAGCTGAGATCGCCATGAGCAAATACAGAGGACTTGGAGGAACAGGGGCCCTTAAAGGAAAGTTGGAAAGAACAGCCTAAAATGTAACAGGAAACCAGGACTGTGTGGCATCTTAGGAATCAAAAAAATAAGAAGTAAGAATATACTTAAACCAGGGGAGTATGAGGATGATCAACAGAGCCAACTGAAAAAGTGTCAAGTTAGGGGCTGAGAGCATCTATTATATTTAGCAATAAGAGGCCATGGTACTCTTGACAAACACAAGTTTCAAAGGAGTGATTATTAGGAGGAGATTTGTTATTGGGGTTGAAGACTGAATAGAAGGTGAAGCATGAGTCCGAACTCAATCAACGCTTTTAACTAAAATTTGACTTTCTTCTTTCAAAAGAAAGAAGGCAGGGTGGTAGCTAGAGAAGGGTTGTGAAAAGTATTTTTATTATAGATGGGGAAAAATTAAGTAACTATTAATGAGAAAAGGCAATTTTTTTAAGTAAATACAAAAGCATCAGTTTCTTCATTTGCAAAAGGGAGTTAGTAAGATTACCCACTTCACAGGGTTATAGTGAAGCCAAAAAAAAAATTATCTTATAAGGAAGACCCAAACCTGAATGAGAAAGTTCTGCTGTCACAGGTGGAGAAAGAGGACTAACTGCAGTGACACCTGGGGGAACCCAGCAGAGCAGTCGCTGAACAGTCTAGAACCTAAGGAGTATTCCATTAGCAGAAATGTCATGAAGTCAGTTCTATTCCAGTGGCCCTCATAGCTGCATATCTTCCCTCACACATTTACGAGAAGACCTAAGGAACTACAAATACCATATAAATTTAAACTATTATTGTGGTGGCGTTAATTCCTGAAGGCCAGCAATCCAAACATGAAAAGTATATTAGAGCAACAAAAACTAACCCATGAAGCATTTTAAAAAGCTTTCATTTAACAAATTCTTAGGAGTTCTGTAAGTACAAACTAAATTTAAACTACTATTGCAGCAGTAATTTCCAAAGTCTAGTAACCCAAATATGACAAAATATGTTATCCCAACAGAACTAATCCATCAAACATCTTAAATCTTATCTTTAAGCAAATTCTTTAGAGTTATACTAGGAAAGAAAAATAAACATCCCTTTTTTGAATGTTTAAGGGATGGATCTTTAGTGTAAGTTTCAAAAACATACAATTACCTCAGATTTTGATTTCATTATTGATGAAATAGAGGAAGGTAGAGAGCTTATAGACAGTTCATCCCGAGGGTTGTAATTAGACGCCAAGTTTTATTCACTAAAATTGGGCTCGATTTAAAATAAATATTGACTCAAGAACAATATATTTTATATAATGGTAAAGCCTTATTACAAAAGAATTTTCAGGTAAGTTACTTTACTTACCAAAATGCAGTCCACTTTAGATTGTACAGTTTTGCTGAAAGAAAAAGAAAATTAGGTTAATAAGAATGATACGTTTATTAAATATCTGAAATATCTCAAACAGATAACTAGTCTTCCCTACTATGAAAAAATAATCCAATTATTATTATACCCCTTCATACAGATCAGCCTCTATTAAGTTCAGGCACTATATCCTAAAATTGCATTTTTAACAAATTTAAAAATCTATTTCCCATTCACTGTACCATATTGAATTCCAAAGTATGATTAGAATGTTTTTCAAATTCACTGCTACAGTCAACATTTGTTATTGCAAAGTATTGTTTCAACAGATGTTCTGAATAAACGTTTTGAATGATATAGAAGTGTAAATGTATTAGATATAAGACACAGAGTTTATAATCAATTAGGATTTTTACTGTATGCCTACTATTCTGGACAATAACTTGTTTAGCATTTAAGAGGCACAATGGTGTAATATTATCTGTATTTCTAAAGACTTATTACACACTCTCCCACACTCTCTCTCATGTGCACACACATGCACACACTAGCAAAGGACTCCCTAGACACAAAATAATAAAGATTAATTAACATGGTAATAAATTAGAGGGAAAGAATACATTTAGAAATAAGTAACACAAATAAAGCCCGTATATATTAACTTAAGTGAACTATTACATATAACTGGACTACTGTATACTGGCTTCATTAATACAAACGAAGCCTGTATAAAATAAATGGTCATTTGGATTTTGTTATAATACATTCAAGTAAAAATGCAATGAAATCGTCCACGTCTAGAAATAGTTTCTATAATTTTAAAAAGATATTAAAGTTTAGAGCCAAATAAATGTCAAAAAGTGGTTATTTGCATTGATATACAGCTATACAGTAAATAAAAAATCAGTATTTAAATCCTGTTTGTTTGCAATCGATAACTTCAAAACTTTACATCTGTACTCAGATTTCAAATTGCATATTTTTAAATACAAAGTGTAACTGAATTAAGTACAATTACAAAGTTCAGAATGACTATAATGAACAAGAGAGTACTTCTGTACAGCTTATTACCCATTAACTGCTAAAGTGTGCTATTTTTCTCTCTTCTTAATAACTCCATTTCCCTCAGATAATATAGTAATCTATAGACAAAGAATTGCTTCTGAAAAGTAATATATCAAGAATCCGACCATTCTCACCACCGGAGTATAAACTACCATCATTTCCTACCTAAAGTGTTATAATAACCTTCTAGCTAGTCATCCTGCTTCTGTCTTTATTCCACCAACAGGCTATTCTCAACAAAGCTACCAGAGTGACTTGGTAGCTCTGTCCAAACTAGGTTAGTGCTTTGCTCCAGTCTGTAACACGGCCAACAAAGCCCTGATGGTTCATCCCTCTGCTATCTAACTTCATCTCCTGCTAGTCTGTCACTCATTCAGCCACAGCTCCTGTTCACTGGCCTCCATGCTGCTTCTCAAGGCAGGAGCAGGGCCTTTGCACTAGCTTTTTCTGTCAGCTGCCAACACTCTTCTCCCATAGAACTTATTTGTTCACTTTCTTTGTGACTTTGTCTGATGTTATCTTTTACAGACAGTTCTTCCCTGCCTTACCCATATAAAATACTCTCCGTCACTCTCGATCCCTCTTCCTCTGCTTTATTTTTCATTATTGCACTTGCACCAGTCATTTTACATTTTTATTAATTGATACGTATGTTTACCAGCTATCTTCCTTGACCAGAATTTAAACTCCTTGAGAGAAGGCTCTGTCTGTTTTGCTCATTGCTGTATTATCACCTGGCACATGTTAGGTGTCCAATAAAATCTGCTGAATGAATAAATGTCAAAAAACATATTCAGTCCCCATATGAAGAAAACTCTGGAAAGACTGGGATCATCTAAAAAAAAGTTTTTAGAGAAATTAATACGAAATTTAAAAAGTGGTTATTTTTAAACCACAGATCTAACTATATCCCCCCTCTACCAGAAACGAACTGCCCTCTGGGATATCTACAGAGGAAGGCTGTGCCTTCCGATCACAAACGAACGACCTGGTAAACCTCTACACAGCATACTACATAAGAGACACTTTTTAAAGAATCAACTTATAAAGTAAAATGAAAGTACATCTGAGTTAGATACGAACCTTGGCAATCACTTAGTCTAATCTTGTGATTATTTTTACTTCATACTTAATACAAGAATACCAGAAGGATATAAATAAAATTAAAGTCTCTCTTATTCTTCTAGTTTCATGTCCCTCCACCTTTTTAGATGACCATCCAATGTGTAACCTTCAGTTGATGTTTCAATAATTGTATTATATATACAAATATCTATAAGCATCATATACTATTGTTCAGTGAAGCTTTTAAATGTTTATATAAATCCCACTGCAGTGTATGTATTCTGCAACTGTCTTTTTTTGTTCAACATTGGTTTTAAGATCTATCCATGTTGATATATTTAGATGATCATTCACTTTAACTGCTAAAATGTATTCCACTGAATTTATCAAATTTATTTATCCTTTTGTCTATTGGAAGCCAATTATGTACTTTTCCAGTTTCTCTACAAACAATGCTCACTGTTTTTGTACATGTCTTCTGATATATACATGCAAAAGTTTCTCAGTTATACATCTAGAAGTTGATTTTCAGGGGCTCATGGATGTATCTTTTCGATTTTATAATATATTTCCAAATTTCTCTCCTAAGCACCTGCATCCACTTATACTTCTATCAGCAGTGTGTGATACTCCCTATTTTCCTACAACCTGCATAAATACATATACATACAATACACAATATATAAAAAATACATATTAAAAACATGCCATTCTAATATGGAATTTTTAATTTGTCATTTTCCCAATTACTAGCAGTGCTGTGTACCTTTCCATCTGCTTATTGGCCATATGAGTTTTGTCTTCTGTAAACTGCTGGTTTATAACTTTTGTCTATTTTTAAGTGGAATTAACTATTTCTTGAACTATATTTTAGATATTAATCCTGCTACATATACTTAACTTTGTTAGTGATGTATTTTAATATGTTATGAAGTGAAAGTAGTAATGATTTTTACAAAAGTTTAAATTTTGACTGAATCAAATTTATTAAGTTTTTCTTTATGACTTATCTTTTCTGTCCTAAGAAATCCTACCTAAGATGTTAAAGACATTATATATTTCATTACAAAATCTTTTCAATTTTGACATTTATCTTAGTTGGAATCTATTCTTGTGGTACGGTGTAACATACACATTTTTTCTATCTGACAAGCCAACTATTTCCTATTTCATTAAGCCTAATTTCCATATATATTTAAATGTACTTCTGGATGTTTTCTGTTTTATTATTAACATACTTGTCTATCCTTGAGCTAACACAACACTTGGAATTTATTAGTGCTTTAAAAATTAAGTCTAATTATTGGCTTGCATGACCCTCCTTGACCATTTTCGGAAAGTCTTGATAATCCTTGGACCTGTCACTTTCCAGGCGAGTTTTTCAGCTGCTCCAGCTCCACAAACGCTCTGCTAAGACTTACACTGAACTACACTGATACAGATTGAGCTGGGGGAGTTGATTAACAATTTGGATTTATTTTTGTCCTTAAAAAGGTCTTGTAATTTTCTCTTTACCTTTTGTTAGGAAGAGTCCTAGGTAGCTTATAAATACTGTGAATAGTATCTTTTTTCTAATTATAAATCCAACTGGATTTTGATGATGTGCAGAAAAACTATTAGTTTTCTATGCTGACTTTACACCCAACAGTCTTCCTAGACTCTTATTAGTTCTAACAGTATGTAGAGTCTCCTGTAGGGAACAATCTCATAATGAAAATATTTTTCTTCCTTTCCATTCTTTGTATCTCTTCCCCCACTCCTTTTTCTTATCTAATTACTCTGGCTAAAATTCCCAGTCTAATGGTGAAGAGTAGCAGTGATAGCTGACATCTTCATTCTCTTTTCAAATTATGTTTCAAAATCCTAATATAATGGATATACTGTAATACTCCACTTAATTGATGTTTTATAATTTCCTAAAATATTCCTTGAATATTGGATGCTCTGATTCAAAATAATGCTTCAGTGGTATAATGCTTTGCTTTGGAAAATGACACAAGTTATAACAGAATAACTTTCCCACATATACATATATACCAATTATATACTGTGGACAAAATATAAATACAAACATTAAGGCAAAAGAGAGTGACCAAAAGCAGGTAGCAACTAGAGGGAACTCATCCTTGAAACAAAGGAACTACACTTCGTAAGAACCGTATTTATAAGACTGCTGCCTGAGGGCACGTACCTGCCCTTGCAGAAACAATCACTCAGGACTGAAGCAGTAATCTGCTGTCTTGCCAGCAGAGGAGCCAGAGGCAAAGTCTGGGGCTGCCAGAGCCACTGTAAAGTGAAAGAGGAAATCCCAGAAAGGGAGGTGCCACAAAATTTCTGTGCAAACTATGCCCAAATATTTGGATGATCTTTGCCTGGAGAAGACTCCAAGGTTTCCAACAAAAAGCAACAGCCTGAAGGCGGAAAGATCTGAGTTGAGCCTTCTGCTGCTCCAGTCATGTTAACTATCTACCACAACAACCACCACCAAAAGCAATACTCACCAGAGAAATATAACAGAATCGACAGTCTACAATGTATTACCCACAATGCCCATTACAGAAGCAAAACCCACCAGAATGAATAAACAGAAAAAGGGGACTCTGAGTCAAGAATAAAAAACAAAGAGTTCAGAAACCCAAAACTAAATGATCTACACAAGGACTCTGAAGGAGGTATTATAAATATGTTCAAGTATTTAAAGGAAAATATGATCATGTTAAACGTATGCATGGAAGAAATCTCAGCTGAGAAATAGGAGCTATGAAAAAAATGGAAATTCTAGAACTAAAAAGTATATATGAATAAAAAAAAATACACTGAGTTACCTTAACAGAAAATCAGATATAGTAAGAAAAGGTCACTAAACTAGAAAATCAATACAACTAACTGAATCTAAAGAAGAAAGAGAAAGATTTTCAAAATAATAAACAGAGCTTCAGAGATTGGTAATACAGTATCAGGTGGTCAACTTATGCACAACTGGAGAGGAGATAATGAGACAGAAAAGTATCTGATAAATGGCCAAATTTCCCCAAATTTTATGAAACACACAAACTTATATACCCAAAAAGCTCAGCAAACTCCACGCAAGATAATTATAAAGAAAACCACGGTCAAAGGGATAAAAAACAAAAAAAATGAAAAGCAAATCTTAAAGCAGCCAGAGTAAAGTAACATTGTATGCTATGAAAAGGTGATATGAACGAATGATAGCTACTATTTAGTCAACTGATTTGCAAAAGAGGTATCAAAGCAGTTCAGGACATAAAGGAAAATCCCTCCAGCAAAGGCTGATGGAGTGTCTGGATATATCTATAAACAAATGAACATACCTCATTCTATAGAAAAACTTGAGTTGGATCATAAAATTCATGGTAACAGCTTAAACCATAAAGTGCCTAAAAGAAATCTTAGGAGAATATCATGACCTGAGAATAAACAAAGGTGTCTTAGGGTACAGAAGCAATAACAATTTTAAAAAAATAAATAAATCAGTCTCCATCAAAATGAAAACCAACTTCTATTCATCAAGACTTTATAAGAAAATAAGCCACTAACCAAAAGAAAATATTTGTAAAACATATATCTGATAAAAGACTTATGTCCAGAATATATAATGAATTCCTACAACTGTGGACTCTAGGAAGACAACCTACGAAGAAGGTAGGCTATCTGGGCTCAAATTTAAAAGCGCAGCCTAGCAGCCTTTTCTAAACGATGGCCTCTCATGCAAATCACGCTTCAGGGAGAAGCTTGCACTAAGCTGCCTGCCTCCCGTGCTGTGTTTCTGCCGTCTTAGCCAGCTCTTATAAAGGAGTTCCTAGCATAGTATTTCAACCAACAGAACTGAGGCCTTCCCTGTCCAATCAGAGCTGTGCAACTATATCCACCATTAGTATCTTCACCAACCAATCAGAAAGGCTCCATTCTGACCAATCAGGGTAGTGTTTTTTGGACCAAACTGCGAGGATTTGGGGTCCTCACTGGCATGGGGACAGACAAATCAGGGACCAGGGTAGGGACCTCTGTGTATATAAGTCAGCTCTCCTCTGGCTTAGGGAGCACACTTTCCTGTTCCATCAGTTCAAAGAACTAATAAAAAAGACTGGTAACCCAATTAATAAATGAGCAAACAGCTGGAATAGATAATTCATAAAGAAAAAAATGTACAAATATCCAGGGATAATTCACAAAAATGGAATGTAAATATATCCAATAAGTACATGAAAAGATGTTCAACATCATTAGTCATCAAGGAAATGTAAATCAAAATTTTAATGATATACTATTATATATACTCAATAGGATGGCTGAAATTAAAAACACTGAAAACACCAAAAGTTGACAAGAATTTGGAGCAACCACCACTGTCATACATTTCTGGTGGAAATGCAAAAGGTAAAACTGCTTTAGAAAAATTTAGTAGTTAGGCTATGGCTGGGTAGCTCAATTAAGGTGTTGTACTGATATGCCAAGGTTGTGGGTTCAAACCTTGGTCAGGGCACATACAAGAATGAACCAATGAATGTATAAATAAGTGGAACACCAAATTGATGTCTCTTTCTCTCTCACTTCCTCTCTCTAAAAATCAATAAAAAATTAGGAGTTAAATATAAACCGATCCTATAACACTGCAGTTCTACTCCTACATATTTATGCAAAGGAAATGATGACACTATGTGTTCCCAAAACAGACTTATACAAGAATGTTCACAGAATCTTTCATCTTTAGTCCTCAGCTAGAAACGACTGAATAGCAATCAATATAAAAATGGTTAATGTGTTATATTCATAGAATGAAATACTGAGCAATTAAAGAAAAAGAAAACCTCTGATATACAGAACATGGATGAATCTAGTGCATATTATACAGAGCCAACGATACTACCAAGAAAAATTCATTCTGTACAATTTCATTTATGTGAAGTTCTAGAACAGGTAACATTAATCTATAATAAAAGAAAAATGAGAAACAGTGGCTGTCTCAGGATGGGGTGGGGGAATAATTAGGAAAGAGCATGCATGGCCTTTGCAACACACTGCCCCATTTCCCATTCTCAGAAAAGAATGACTTTGTCCTCCAGCTGCTGGAGTGCTGTTAGCAGAAAGCCTCAGCTGTCAGCCCCCTACCGGGATTGCTTATGCTGAAGGAAACTTCACTTCCTAAGGTCGCATATTCTTTCAGAGACAGCCCACATCCAGAGGCTGATCAATGGGGGAAGGGGGGGGGGTTCAAAGGCCCACACTTGTCTAGACTAAGGACAACTCCGATGGGTCATCCCAGCTTCAGAACTCTCCAGCACTGCAGCTTAACTTTCTCTCTGCTTCCTTCCTGTCCATTCCTTCCATAGAAGTGAATCTCAAGAGCATTCCCTAACAAAGTGGGTCTTAAAATATGATTCCTGGACTAGTATTACCTGGAACTAGTTAGAAAGGCAAATTTGTGGGCCCCACCCCAGATCCACTGAATCAGAAAGCAGAAGCCCTATCCACCTGCAAAGAGCTTCTTATCAGCTTTTCGTACCTCTCTCTAAAATATATTAAGATGGGTATACAACTAAGAAAGAACATTCTCCTGAAAAAGGGAGTTCATAGCCCCTACTTGGAATAAGAAAAAAAAATTAATACTCACAAAAGTAAAACAGAAAAGTTAGATACTATATACATACATATATGTGTATACATTATAAGGCCTGTCCAGAAGTTATCCAGCCATGTAATATTAGAGATATTTATTGAAGAAGATACAAGAGACATTGTACTCAGGACAATGACACTTCAGTCCCCTTCAAATCAGGAAACTTGGGAACTCACACAGTTCTTCCAATCGCCATCAGCTGCCCTGTTGTATTTCCCTGAATTTCATGATGATCTGAAATCTTTTCCCTTTCAAAGGTGATTTTAGTGTTGGGAAAAGCCAGAAGTCACAGGGCACTAAATCTGGGCTGTAGCGGGGCTGAGTCACCTGGGTGATTTGATGTTTCACCAAAAAACACTGCATGAGATATGATGCCTGAGTGGGCGCATTGTCATGATGAAGCTGCCCATTACCAGTTAGTTGCCCATAGCTGTGGCGCTCTGAATCATCCAAATAGTTCCCAAGAAGGAATGTACAAACAATGCAAAATTTGATGCAGATTCATTACTCTACTCACTCAAGTCCTTTTGAATGTGATGGCTGCACAGTGCACATGCTCACTCAATGCATCTACCACCCCCACCGACTAGTACAGTGAAGTCATCATTGTTCACACATGTGCATTCCAGTCCACTCTCCTTGGCTGTCAGGATACATCCGTGTGGCACAAACCATTCTCATTATAGTAACAATGGCTGGACTTTTTCCGGACAGACATTGGTATAGAATTTAAAAAATTCTATACCAAGCTCTCTTTGAGAGAGCTAAAAAGTGATGTCTTAGAAATTAAAACTACTGGGCTGGACGTTCTTTCTGTTTGCCCTTCCAAATCCAACTCCCACTCTTTGCAATAACCAAGGAAACTGGCCTTTACGCATTGTATCTATATGGCTCCTTCCCCTCTAGTGGGGGCCAATATCAGTCACTACAAGGAGAGAAGAGAACGGAAGAAGGGATGGGAGGTATTTATTCCACGTTGTTTCTCTCTGACAGGCAATGAGTTAGTGGCTAGGGAACTGTGGTTCTTAGCAATTCTTTTAAGACTTTTCAAAAGTTGAAATCATATTAAACATTTACAAATTTAAATATTTCAAAGTTATCAAATAAGATAATGGGTTACCTATGAATATATTTGGAATCAGCTTATATTTTCACCATTACTCTGACTAGCTATGTTTAAGAAAACCTTCCAGGAGCAAGAAAAATACACACACACAAAAATATACTCACCATTCAGTAATGAACAATGGATGCACAGCCTGCACTTTTTAACAAAGTGTATAATAGGGACTTCCAGTCAAGATGGAGTCATAGGTAAAAATGGCTTGCATCCTCACACAACCACATCAAAATTACAAGTAAATTATAGAACAACCATCACTCAGAACTGTCAGAAATGGAATTGAGTGGAAGTCTGACAACTACGGAATTAAAGAAACCACATCCATCCAGACTGGTAGGAGGGGCAGAGAGGCAGAGACGCTGAACAGGCTGGCACCATATCCACGAGTGGTGGATAAAAACTTGAGAGATATCTCCAGAGCAAAAGGTCCTGGCCCCATATCAGGGCCCCCAGCCCAGGGCTCCTGTGCCAGGATGATAAGCCCTTATAACTTCTGGTTGCAAAACCAGTGGGGATTGAGTCTGTAGAAGAAACTTCTAGAGCCCCAAGCAGTTTCTCTTAAAGGACCCACACACAGACACTCAAGACTCACTCCCTCTGAGCTACAGCACTCGCACAGCAGCTTGAAAGGCACCAGTGGCATATAGGAAGGAACTGAAGTGTCTGGCATCGAGGCAAGAGCTGGGGGCTAGCTTCCTCCCAGACAGAAGGGTGGGCAGAGGCCACTGTGTCATTTCTGAACCCACCCCACAAAGAGCCACAGATCAGCAGGCTGGTGCCTCATCTGAGACTCCATCAACCTGGCTAACACTGTTTGCCATGCCCAGGAGATCCCCTGAGGTTCTGCCCCATTCAACTTAAGAGCCCATTCAAGCTGTTATCAGTGAACTTTCTGTATGAAAGCCTGCTCTTCTTGGCCTATGCTTCACAACTTCCTAAATCCTCTCAAACAAGAAAGAGCAGGCCACAGCAAGTCCCCAGCCCCTATATCTGCTAAGTTGCCCCAGGCACAGCACTACAAACAGCCAGCCTAGATTCACAGCTTGACTTCACCTGGGAATCTCCAGGCCCAGCACAAGTAGCATGCATCTGCAGTTCATGTGGGATGGCCCTGGAAAGAACGAAGGTGGGGGTTGACAATGGCCTGCACCAGCTGGGAAACCTCAGGGCCTGTGCATTCAGTGGAGAGCTGTAGACCACATGGAAGCACCACCACCCTGTCCCTGCATAGCTGATCCTCCACAGAGGGTGGTCGGTGGTCACTGCCAGTCCTTGCAGCTGCCTGGACTGGGTAAATTCCTCCCAGTGACCAGTCAACAGCAATCAGATCTCAACTACAAGAGGAGGGTGTACTCAGCCTACATGAAGGGTGCACCTCAAGCACCTAGCTTGGGTGATAGGGGAGGCTGTGCCACTGGACCCTACAGGACAGCTACTACATTAGACCACACTATCAAGACACAGAGTCAAAGCAGCTCTACTTAATACATAGAAACAAACACAGGGAGGCTGCCAAAATGAGGAGACAAAGAAAAATGGCCCAAATGAAAGAACAGGCCAAAACTCCAAAAACAAATGGAATGAAATGGAGACAAGCAATCTATCAGATGCAGAGTTCAAAACACTGGTTATAAGGAAACCCAAGGATCTTAGTAAGGACCTCCACAGCAAAAAAACGATCCAGTCAGAAATGAACGACACACTAATTGAAATAAAGAACAAACTACAGGGAATCAACAGTAGAGCAGATGAAGCCAAGAATCAAATCAATGATGTGGTACATAAGGGAGCAAAAAACAACCAATCAGAACAACAGGAAGAAAAAAGAATTTAAAAGAAGGTAGTATATAAGATTGTGGCACAACTTCAAGAGTTCCAACATTCACATCACAGGGGTTCCAGAAGGAGAAGATAAAGAGCAAGAAATTGGAAATTTATTTGAAAGAAAACTTCCCTAATTTGGTGAAGAAAATAGACATGCAAGTCCAGGAAGCAGAGAGAATCCCAAACAAGATGGATGCAAAAAAGAGGCCCACTCCAAGACATATTAGAATTAAAATGCCAAAGGTTAAAAATAAAGAGAGAATCTTAAAAGCAGCAAGAGAAAAGAAGTTAGTTACCTACAGGGGAGTTCCCGTAAGATTGTCAGCTCATTTCTCAAAAGAATCTTTGCAGGCTGGAAGGGATGGGCAAGAAATATTCAGTCATGAAAAGCAGGGACCTACAGCCAAGACTGCTCTACCCAGCAAAGCTATCATTTAGAATCGATGGGTTATCTAAAGAGCTTCCCAGACAAGAAAAAGCTAAAGGAGTTCGACATCACCAAACCATTATTATATGAAATGTTAAAGGGACTCATGTAAGAAAAATAAAATAAAAACTATGAACAATAAAATGGCAATAAATATGTACCTATCAACAACTGAATCTAAAAAACAAACTAAGCAAACAAAAAGAAAGGAAACAGAATCGTGGATATGAAGAGTGTTCTGATGTTTGCCAGATGGGAGGGGGACAGGGTTCGGGTGAATGGGTGAAAAGGCGAGGGGATTAAGAAGCACAAATAGGTAGTTACAGATTAGCCACGGGGATGTAAAGTACAACTTAGGAAATGGAGTAGTCAAAGAATTTATATGTATGACCCATGGACATGAACAAAGGTGTGGGAACTGTCTTGAGGGAGTGGGGGATGCTGGGTGGAGGGGGGCAAAGGAGGAAGAAAATTGAGACAACTGTAATAGCATAATTAATAAAATACAATTTTAAAAAATAGATAAAATTTGACTTTTAAAAGTTCTTCATTCTCTTTGAATAAATTTATTTTGTTAATTTTATCTACAAATAACTTATGTTCAAATAATAGTGTATGTTGAACTTTAATATTTTTCTAAGTTTTTTGAAATTTTCTAAATTGTTGATAAGATTACATTTGATATGCCTTACATGTTTGGTATCACTGTTTTTTAAATTATTGTCTTTTTTTTTTAAAGATTTATTTATTTATTTTTAGACAGAAGGGAAGGGAGGGAGAAAGAGAGGGAGAGAAACATCAATGTGTGGTTGCCTCTCATGTGCCCCCTACTGAGGACCTGGCCTGCAACCCAGGCATGTGCCCTGACTGGGAATCGAACCGGCGACCCTTAGGTTCAAAGCCCACACTCAATCCACTGAGCTACACCAACCAGGGCTAAATTACTGCTTTTGTAAAAAATTTTAATAGCATCAATCTGCTATTTTGATATGAGATAAAAATATTGTATCATAATTTTGCTGTGGTTTATGGAACACGCTAATTCTTCTAAATCTTTCAGTTCAAGCTTCTTTTTTTTTTTTTTAAAGATTTTTATTTTTTTATTTTTAGAGAGAGGGGAAGGGAGGGAGAAAGAGAGGGAGAGAAACAGCAATGTATGGTTGCCTCTCACGTGGCCCTCATGGGGACCTGGCCTGCAACCCAGGCATGTGCCCCAACTGGGAATCAAACCGGGACCCTCTGGTTCCCAGCCCGCGCTCAATCCACTGAGCTACACCAGCCGGGCCAGTTCAAGCTTCTGCATATCAAGTCAGATCACTACAATATTATAAAGTAAACTTTAATCCTAGGAAAAAGGGGAAAACATACCTATAAGGAGAACACAGAACAATTTAAGGAATAAAGTCTGAGAAAGCATATTTTATTTTCCCTAAATCAAATTACAGAGTGGAGCTGGGGAAAAACACTTTTACTAAGTGGGCCGATAAAAGACAGACAGTGCATTTAAGACACACGTATTTAAAAACAAAACAGAACAAACAAAAAACATTTATTCTAAGTCTACTTTACCTTACAGCAACACTACACAAAACACCATGTTAATATCTCCCTTTCTTCAGAGTTAAACATGATACAAGAAAATAGATTAGCAGCCTTGGGTCAAACATACATAGTATGCAATACACTATAAGTATTTGTTTATTGCAGATAATATGATTCTAAGACAATCCCACTCATCATCCCTTCCAATACTGGGGCTGGCCTCTATCTAAAACTCCAATACTATTTCCACATTTATTTGGATTCTCCAAATCTGAATTCAGAGTGACTCATAATCCCTACATATCTGATTCAAAATTCTTGTGCTGCAGAAATAGAGATCCGTGAATACTAGATACTAGTTTTCACCCACGAAAAATCTTGAGGTAGGGGAGGTACATGTAATATAGCAAATGTAAAAAGCTCTTGCATTGTAGCCTTGCCAGAACAAATCAAACTCTCCCATAAAATAATAAATTCTGTTAAAAATCTACTGACTTCAGATCCTCTTTATGGATTATGACTCAGCTGACAGTCCATCATAGCAAAACATATTTTTGCCTTATATTTGTCTGTAACAAATGGGAAGTATTTACTTTTTGTTTGCTCAAATGAGAGCAAAGTTTTACATTTTTAAAAATAACTTTAGGAACAGTGATTAATTCCATAAAAACTAAACAGGATAGCCAGAAAACTATAAAAAGGAAAACAGAAATTACCCTGAATCCCCCATCTGGACATTTTGGTTTATTTACTTAGTATGTTGTCTTAAATATAATTTGCATTTGCCCTGGCTGGTGTGGTTCAGTGGATTGAGCGCCAGCCGGTCTGTGAACCAACAGGTGCAGGTTCGATTCCCAGTCAGAGCACTTGCCTGGGTTGTGGGCCAGGTCCCCAACTGGGGGCTTGTGAGAGGCAACACACTGATGTTTATCTCCGTCTCTCTCTCCCTCCCTTCTCCTCTTTCTAAAACTAAAAAATAAAATCTTAAAAAAATAATTCGCATCCGTTGGTGATAATGCGGAGGAACTGGAGTCATTGTATACTCTGGTATAATATTAGATGACATATAGCTGCTGTGGAAAAACAGTATGGTGTTTTCTCAAAGAGTTAAACACAGAATTACCATATGACCCAGCAATTCTACTCCTAGGTACATATACTCCCCAAAAATGAAAATAGGTATTACAACAAAACTTTTATATAAATATTCATAGATGCACTTATTCACAAGAGCCAAAAAAGTGGAAACAACCCAAGTGTATGTCAATGAAATGAATGGATAAACAAAAGGTTCAATACAATGGAATATTACTTTCAGCCACAAAAAGAATGAGGTACTGATATGTGCTAACACATAAATGAAAATAAAAAATGTTATGCTAAGAGAAGGCAGGCACAAAAGATCATTTAATGAGCTTCCATGCACATGAAATATCCAGAATATCTACATCCACAGAGAGGGAAAACAAATGGTAGTTGCCAGGGACTGAGGGCAGAGGAGAATAGGGAGTGACTGATTAATGCACAGGGAGTTTCATTTTGAGGTGATCAAATGTTACAGAATTAGATAGAGGTGAGGGTTATACAACATTGTGAATGTACTAAATGCCACTGAATTGCACACTTACGTGGTTAATTTTATGTTACATAAATTTCACCTCAATGATAAGCAAACATGATCATAAAACTATGTAAAATTCATTTTGATACTACCAGTGCCTAATGAACAAAGTATCAATTGTTCCTTTTTAATAACTCAAAATGCCTTTAAAATAGTCACTGTTCACAGTTTTTGCCTGTTCTTAAGAACCTCTGAAAGGAAATTGAGTCTCTACCTCAACATTTCTCAAAGGGGCACCGACATTTTCTGCCAAGTCCATCCTGTGCATTAAGGGGTATCTGGCATTACTGAATGCTATCCACGAAATGTCAGCAGACACCCTGACAACCAAGAATGTCCCATATACCAACACACGCCCTAGCTGAGGGCCAGCACTCTGCAGACTGTGGAGCCTATCAGTTCTTTACTATACCCAGCACCACGTTCCACAAATGAGTCGTATCAAAACTGAACTTCTTGCTTTTCACACAAGGCATTGTAAGTGTTTGTTAATTTTATCATAAAACTCATTTTGTTGCTCTGAACATTGAAACTAATTTCAACTAAAATTAACTCCATCACCAGGTAACTCGCCTACTATTTAATTATTGATAATATTAAAATTAAACTTTCAACTTAGTAACATCCATTCATTAAGCTATTCTTTTCTATTATTATTTTAAAATAACAAAGTTGCAAGTATATAGGAAAGTTATACAGAATAATATAACAAATATGAATCTTGCTTTTTTTTCCCTTAAGGAAATTTTTACGGAAAAAATGAAGCCCCTACGGATCCTTTTCCAATCTCATTTCACTCTTTTTTTAAGTTGCCATTTACCATTCCCATGAATGTTTATATTTTTACTACAAGTGCTGAGTATATCCATAAGCAACAGCAAGCAGTTTTATTTTCTTTACAGACATGGAGTCAGGATGCACATACACTCTACTTTTTTCCTTTTACTTAACAGGCTTTAGAAGAAGTTTGTTCATTTTGATTCATTCTATTTTACTTATTTGAACTGTTACATAGAGTTATGTGTTGAATGGTGTACCTCCTACCCCAAAAATCACATGTTAAAGTCCTAACCCTTAGTACCTCAGGGTGTGACCTTGTCTGGTGACAGGATCTTTACAGAGGCAACCAAGTTGAAATGAATGAATTAGTCGTTGGAGTGGGTTCCAATCCAGTATGACTGGTGTGCTTAAATTAAAAAAAGGGAAATGTGGACACAGAGACACACATGGAGGGAAGATGATGTGAATGGACATAGGTAGAAGGCCATCTACAAGACAAGGTGGGCAACCTGAAGAGATTCTTCCCTCATACACCTCAGAAAGAATTAACCCTGCCAACAACTTGACCTTGGACTTGTAGCCTCCAGGACAGTGAGAAAATACATTTCTGTTGTTTAAGCAACCTACTGTGGTACTTTTTTAGGACAACCCTGGCAGGTAATACACCTATTATTCCATTATTTGAACATACCACCTTTTATTTATACATGCCTCCACTGAAGGACTCTTAATGGCGTTGCCAGCTCTACACTGTCATACATAATACTGCAACCAGCATCTGGCACATAGATCTTCCTATGCACCACTGCAAGACTTTTTCTCAAACATACAAAAACATACACACACAAACCTTGCAGGGGAATTCTGGGACGTGGATCTTCACCTATTATTGCTAAATTGCTTTTCAAAGTGCACTCCACCAGCTGTGTATGAGGAATGATTTTTTTCTGTTTTCTCTAAAATCTGATAATGATAGAATTTTGCCATCCTGATGTGGGTGAAATATTTTGTTTTAATATGCATTCCTCTATTAGTGAATATCTTTACATGTTTATTGACCACTAAACTTTGTTCTGTGAACTGCCTAATCATATCTTTACTCATTTTTCTACTTGGTTGTTTGCCTTTTTTACTATTACTATCACTATTACTTTATTTACTTATGGGAGTTCTCTTTACACTTTTGATCCTAATTATTTGAATTACAAATATCTTCTCCCCATCTGCAACTTGTTTTTCTTTTCATGGTATTCACTGCTTTACAGAAAGCTTTTATTTTAATATAGTTAAATTTATTGATATTTTTCTTTTTTTTTTTTAAGATTTTATTTATTTTCAGAGAGAGGAGAAGGGAGGGAGGGGGAAAGAGCAATGTATGGTTGCCTCTCACGTGGCCCCCACTGGGGACCTGGCCTGCAACCCAGGCATGTGCCCCGACTGGGAATCGAACCGGGACCCTCTGGTTCCCAACCCGCGCTCAATCCACTGAGCTACACCAGCCAGGCTCAATCCACTGAGCTACACCAGCCAGGCTGATATTTTTCTTTATAAGAAGTGTTTTTGGTGTCTTGTTTTTAAAAATTCTTCCTTTTCATGATGTCACAGATTTGGTTCCTTCTAAATGTTAGATTCTCACATCTGGGTTGAATTCCCCTGGATTTTATGTGTGAAGTTTGTTCTCCTTTCTTAGACAGATAACTAAAGGTGCCAGAGTTCATCCTTTCCCTTGTCTACAAGGTCTACATCTTGTTAACCTGTTTCTTGCATCTCACACTTTCTCTGGTGCACGTTAGGCAATACAATTTGTGATCGATAAAAGAAGCAATAGAGGGAAGAGAAGGGAGAGAAAGGGAAGCAAGGGAGAAATGGGAGTATGGGGAAAAGTATTTGGATCTTGGTCCTTGGTGCAAACTAAGTATTTATATCAGGACCAAGTAAGACAGTGGGTATGAATCAGATTCAGGGGTAGACGAAAAGAAGCCGGACGTTCCGGAACTCTGGAGGGCCGCAGGCAAAGACAGTGCTCATGGACAACTGGATACTGAGTCTGCTTTCTCTCTCCCAGGATGAAACTGCTGGTGCTGAAGCAGTTCAAAAATCCAGAAAACCGTGACATTTTTTGGTAAGTATCACTTAATTATTACAGTTGTTTTTGTAGAATGTTCATGAAAGCCTAGGTATAAGGGGCCACCGTATAGCAAGAATTTGGTACAGCAATGTTAGCTGAATTCTCCCTGCAACAAAGGTGCTGTATGCACCACAGGAAACCTAGAATGATCAAAAAAGCTGTTTAAAGACATACCCATTTATTACTATTCACAATAGTTATCTGACTTACATATCCTTAACTAAATAATCCAGGAGCGTACAACAGGTAGGTGGATAATCTCTTCCAACCAGCTCCAACCTGATGGTCAAATGGAGCGGGAGGGGCCAGAGTGCACAGTAGAGAACAGTGGAGTGGGACCTAGAGTGACATCTACCTCAGTGGCCTTCAAGAGAAAAACAGCTGTCTAGAGCAACCTCATGAAATCATTCCAGTCGAGGAAGTATGTGCCATAAGAGCACAAGGAGGCTTAGCATCACGTACCTACACAATAACCTATGAAATATTCTTGCCAAAACAGTGAAACATGTCTACATATTGAACCATATCTACATCCAACTACCCATACGTAGGAAATAGAGGGGAAGAAAATATGATAGCACCATTAGAATGAAATCAACAAAACCCAGATCGTGGGAAACTCCAAAGGATAAATGATCCAGTTTCTTCAAAAATAAAAAAACTCCAAGAAAAAAATTTAAAAGACCTATAGATTAAGAGAGACTAACCAATAGCAATGTATGGATACTGATTCAAACTAACTGTAAAGAAAACAAAACGAGACCTGCAAATTTGAGCATATAAACTGCTACTGACTGTATGCTTGCTAATATTAAAAAATTCCGGTAATTTTTTGGTGAATTAATCATATAACTATTTATTTACATATGAAATAATATGCCACCTGGGATTTCCTTCAAAATAACCAATAGGGGTTTATATATGGGGTTACATATAAATAAAAGACTAGTTGTTGAAGCTGAATATTAAGGACACGAGGATCCACCCATCTCTCTCCTTTTGTATACACTTGAAATTTTTCAAAATAAAAAGTTTAGAAAGGGGGAAGAGTTCTTTGAAGATCCTTTTCAAAAGAAAAGCACGTCAACCATGTAGATCCTACAGCTAAGAGGCTAGTTTGAGACCTAAAAATCTTCTGATGTTGATTGAAAATATGAAGGACTTAAACTCTGTAAGACTATATAGAAAACTAAGGATTACAGATTCACCCACTATAATCAATAACTACTGAGTTAGTTAATCAATGTTTACTAAACAGCCATTGATTGATACTGAAAGAGTGTATTAGTAGTAGAAGAAAATTTAGACTATAATGACTCATTTTTATAAAAAACTTCTGAGTTATTTTCCTTTTTGGTTTCTTTCACACAGGCATCTTTCATTATACAATTGCTGGTTGCTCCAAATGCTGAACCTTACCACTAAATCTGTACTTTGGGGAAGCAAAGAGTACTAAACAAATTTTTCTGTTCTCTTTAGTCTAAATCTTCTTGCCCATTTTTTTTTTCAATGCACACAGATTTTTCACACTGATAACAAAAATTCAAAGAATCAATAAAATTCAAATGTGCAATCAAATACGAGGAAGGCATTTACTCAAACTGTTTAGTTAGAAAGAACCATTCAAAATTTACCTAGTAAGAAACCCCATGGTATATGTAGCAAAACAAACAAACAAAAACTCCACATGGTTTTTAAAAGAAAGAATTCCAATTCTACCACTACTAAGCTATATGCCTGTTACTTAGACAAACTGTTTTCTTCTTCAGGTATATGATACCTGCTCCAAAGTTTTTGTGAAATTAAGCAAGATGATTTATAGAAGGGCCATATGGCAATAACAAGCAAATAACAGATGCTTAGTAAATGTTAGGTAAAACCATATCTAGTTCTTATCCTTCCATTTACAGTAACGAAACTGAGAATCAAAAAGGTTAAATGATTTGTACAAGGTCATACATTGATTTTTATTTGGCCCCATTTATATAACAATGCCACTATTATACCTGATACTAATGCCTCCATTTGACACTGGGTTTTTAATTAAGAAAAAAAATTGTGCCCTGGTTTCACTATTTTGGAACTTCCTTCTCCAAAAAAAGATTAGATATTGCCAGTAAGTAAGCCATATAAAGGTTTTGGCTAGTTCCCAAGTCATACACTCTTTGCTGGGCTTCAATGCCCTCTAGTGCTACTCTGTAGAGACAGCCTCGGGTTTCTAATACAGGCAGGTTTACCTGGTGCACAGAACAAGTAACAATGCCCATAAAAGTAATGAAATGAAACATGAGGCAGAAGCATGCACATAGAGACCCGTCTAGAAGGTGACTCCTTTCTTTGGGAGGTGACATTTTGAGGTTCTACTTTCTTTTCAAACTTTAAAAAAGCTTCTTACACTTTTTGTTCTTGTTTGAATTTATGTAAACATATAAAACTTTTAAAAACAAACTAAAACACAGAGCAAGATAGAATCATATGGAGAGCCCAGTGGGGAAAATTTTTCTTCTTCCCCTGCTGCATTGCTTCAGAGCCACAAAGCCGTGCAGCCTACCACCTACCTTCTCTCGTGCATTATGAGAAAGCCGGGTCAGAGATAAGGCAGATCTTTAAACCGAAAAAAACACGGGAATAAACGTAAGTGACTTCTTATTGGGCGGGGGATGTACCATATGTGTCACCAATAGACCTGTAATAACATGTTGTCTTTTTAAACTGAAAAGCATTAAACCAACCTATGGTGTTTATCATTAGATGCTTACCTGATTCTCAAGGAAGGAAACCAAAATGGGAATGGCCGTAGAGGATCGAAGTGAAAACGCAATTTCGTCTAAGACAGCAGACTCAGGCAATGACGCCTGACTGGAAGCTATGTCACTGTCTCATGTTAACTGCTACAGGAATAATTCTTAAAATTCTTAAAATTGAGGTTGAAATTGCCCTTGTGTATACTGCCATTACTCTTGAGATATGACCTGCTACATTCTTCTAGATTTTGTTTGGACAATACAGGGAAGGTTCAGTATCCTAATTACTTGTTCAAAAAAAATGAAGCCACCAAGTTTAACACCCTATTGTCCTCTGTTTAATCCCCAGAATCATGGGACTTTTGTCATAACATAAGGCAATAAACATGAAAATAAATTTCATAGTTAATATTAAAATTCTCTCTCCCAAAGCACTAAAAGAACCAATAGTGGAGAGCCTGATCGAAAAACATTATTCCAATCTATGAAGTAGAAAACTATCTAAGGAGACTAAAGAATACTCAATGTTCAAATGATGCTTTACCGAAGATACCAAGACTGATATATTTTAAAGGTAGAACAGTTATTAGTGGAAAGAGGTAAAATAATTTATAAATGATATAATTTGAAAGATCTAGATTTTTTATCTTCCTCCCTGTGCCTAAAGTATAATTCTACACATGAAGCTCTGATGGTAATCTCTTCCTGGGTTACTTCAAAGACACTTACCAAATAAAGGATCATTTGATCTTAGGCGAAAGTTTTCAAAACATAAATAAAAACAGAGATCTTCCCTCGGGCAGAAAGCTTTACAAAAACCTAAATAATGAAGTTCAGTCTCTGACACCTGTCAGTTTATAGGAAAAGTATCTACAATTTCACCGTCCGATTGAAATATAATGTAAGCCACATAAGTAATCTTATGTTATCTAGTAGTCATATTAAGTAGTAAAAAGCAATGACTTAATTGTAATGAAATATTTTATTATGAATACATCAAAAATATTACTTTACTATGTAATATAAAACATTATAATATTTTAACTTTTAAAAATGTATTGACTTGAGAGAGAGAGAAAGAAACATCGATTTGTTGTTCCACCCATTCATGAATTCACTGGCTGATCCCTGTATATGCTCTGACCAGGGATCAAACACACAACCTTGGCATATTCGGATGATGCTCTAACCATCTGAGCTACCCTACCCAGCCAGGGCCTGAGATATTTTATTTTATTTTATTTTTTTTAAAGATTTTAGTTATTTATTTTTAGACAGAGGGAAGGGAAGGAGAAAGAGAGGGAGAGAAACAGCAGTGTGCGGTTGCCTCTCACGTGACCCCCACTGGGGACCTGGCCTGCAACCCAGGCATGGGCCCTGACTGGGAATCGAACCAGGACCCTTTGGTTCCCAGCCCGCGCTCAATCCACTGAGCTACACCAGCCAGGGCAGGGCCTGAGATATTTTAGATCCTTTTTTCAATACTGTCTTTGAAATCCAGTATGTCATTTTATACTTAACCACACATCTCAATACGATTTAGCCCTAGCCACAGGTAGCTAGTGGCCAGTGTACAGACAACGTAGGCCTATGGCATACTACATATCATGGATGATACTTAAAAGAATGCAAGAAAGTTTGATGACTGATTCAGAGTTAAGCATGCAGAGACAAAAGACGTTATCAGTTATTCTTTAATTATAGGACATACTCCTTAAAAAGTATATAAAACTGTCAATCTCTTGGGTAGACTGCCTTCAATCATGAGACATGCAGAAGTCCTTTCTAGATTTTACAAGGACAGTCAAGTGACCAGTATCCCAGTATCTCACTCTACCCCACTCACAAAAAGTTACTAAGCTAATATATCCTGGTGTCTCTCACTAAAAGCCAAGAATCACAGGCAAAGATGATAAAGCATTTATATGTTGTTGTCAGTAAGGGATTATATCATAACACAGGCAAAAGATAGTTGTCAAGTATAAAGGAGTATGAAAATGTTAGAAACCAGCCACCTGGAACATAAGACCGTCTGGAACTGAGAACTGCAAAGTTAGTGTGTATACCCTGGGGACTAGAGATCACTTCGTGGAGGACTGTTCCTCCCAATATAAATAAGTATCCCAGGGGATAAGTAGCCAATATTTGAGTAAAGTTAGAAATTGCTGAGTTAAATAAAATTAAACATATTCTATGTCCCTATAATAGAGAACTATTTATAGACCTTAATGTGCTCTCATGCACTGTGTCCATTTAGGATAAGTTAGAAAGAGGGCTATAGTTTGCAGCATTTCCTGACTAATTCAATGCAGTTTATTTTCAGGGGTCATCATGAGGAACTAGTATCCCAGGCTGGAAAATAACGATCTAGAAGCATAGGTAGGACTATCCCCATAATCACAGGGAAAGTCAGTAATAGAGCACTGGTAAGAGCTTTTAGAAAAAGAGTATATCGGTGGGCTAGCTTCAAGGGTGTAGTTCCTAACGTTCTAACACAAACCGTAAAGACTAAATTATCAGGAACACCTTTTTGATTTGCTCGAATATAAAAGGTCTGTCTGTAGAGCTATAATACCCACCCTATTCCTACATTCACTAATAGTGATGAAATAAAATTTTAATTTAATTAAAACCCTATCAAAACCATCTTTTAGTCCTATGCTCCTACAGACCAAAAAAGAAACTTCATTAAAATCAAATGGGAGTGGTTCATTTGATTCTAGAGCTGCTGCCATTGAAACTAGGCATGCCTACAAACTTAGTGAACTTCACAGCACAAAGTTAAATAAGTAACCAAGCAATGAGAATAATTAATGTACACAGAAACATCTGAAACAGCCACTGTTCAGAAACAAAAGGGACCAAAAAAACCTGTAAGAGTATCAATTAACACAATACAAGTGAAAAAAAAAGATTTCCCCAAAGGAGGGAGATTTTTTCTATGGTTTGTGGGAGGCATCATCGGTAAAGCAAAGAACACAGACCAAAAAGTCGTCTGTGATCTCTCCAAATCCCTAATCTGGATTAAATGCTCCCCCTACCTGATCAAAGGAGAGAAATCATAAAGTGAAGGTAACGCTTAACAAAGTGTTAAGACAGTTGTAATTGCCAGGAGCAGGGACATTTAATTCCCACCAGTCTGGCAGTGTGGAAGAGTTGCCTTGATTTGTCTTTCCCTGAGGAGCAACAATCCAAGTGCCGTTGCTGCTTTATTTTTGCCACGTTTCCTTTCTATGAAATGCCTGATTGTGCTTTGGGCCAAAATGTATTTGCTTGTTTCTTTCTTAGTAATATGTAGGACTTCTTTATATATTTCAAATACTAACTTATCAGATGCGTTGCAACGATCTTCTCACTTTGTGACTTATCCTTTCACTTTCATTATGTTGACACAAGATTAAGAAAATTTTAAAATTAAATGTAAGTGCTCAGAAATGCTAAGGAATTCTACCAAACGTTTAAGAACTGACACCACTTCTACAAAATCTTTTTCAGGAAACAATGCCTTATAGAGCTTTTATTCCACAACGAGATCAAATTTAGATTAATGCATTGTAAGTGGCTCTTTTATCTTTCGTCTAGAAGTCCTTCCACCTTTTCTCCCTAGGTTATTCACTTTTTGAAGAGTCTAGGACAGTTGAGTTCAAAATGTCACATACTCTGGATCTGTGTGACTGCTTCCTCTTGATGGCGTAAATTAATGATCCACAGACTATTTTAAAACAAATGCTTTATTTTTTACACTAAAGATTTTAAGTTATGAGTCAATGTCCATATAACTTGAGTACCAGTTAGGGTGTCTGAGTACAGATTAACTGAACCGCATGATATACAAAATTTGTTTATAACTGTAATTTGACACAAATTTAATGATATGCAGAATTGTGTTTTTTGTGGCAAAGTATTCAGGCACAAATACTAAATAGCTCGTGTAAATGAAGTAATCAATATTCTTTTACACAACCAATTTGTCAGTTTTTCTTTCATTTTAATTTTTCTCCATTAATGAGCCAGCACCAATGTCTATCACATATGAACAACAGTACAGAGTTTAATCCTAAGATTCAATTACTTGCATATTAAGAGGTCCAAATTCCTTGTTCTTACCTTCCTCCCTTGTACAGTTATGACTGAGAATCTAAACCTTCCCTATACCTTCTCTAAAAGAGGAGTCCTAAGGAATCAATCCTTCAACAATTCACTGACTACTGACTATTGTCCACATAATTAGTCTCCGAGGTCTTAAATCCAAAACAGAAGAAAACAGTGTCCCTAGGCTGTGAATAGCCCATTTGGAAAACCACAGATGGGGTAAAGTACTGCCAGGCATATGAACTGGGAGACTTGAGAAAACAGAATAAGCCTGATTTATAGATCTATATCATCTAGAAGAAGGGAAAACAAAGTAAGTACAGTTATTCTCCATTTGGGAAGGAAGCAGAGACCCAACTCTAATAGCATGTGCAGTGAGCAACAAGAAGTGAGTACCAAGACACAGTATTTTATATACATTAATTATGAAATGAGGTAGAAAGAACTATACAAATCGAGAATATAAGAGGAACCAGAATTCATATCTAGGTCTGTCTTATGACAAACCTATATTCTATTTGCCATTACCAGATAATAGAAACAGACCTAACTGCACAATTAGAGAGTTACTGTACTTTAAAACCATGAAAAAAACAAATGTAAATGAATGAAGAAACTCAGTTCCAATAGTGGCCAGGATGATATTCGGAGAGAAAGAGGTTGAAAACAGCCCGGACCAGTGTGGCTCAGCTGGTTGGGTGCCAGCCGGCAAGGTGAAGGGTTGCCTGTTCAATGCCAGGGCGGGACACATGCCTGCCGTGAGGGCACGTCCACAGTGCGGGCGGGGTGAGGGCTGTGAGAGGCAGCTGATCAATGATCAATGTTTCTCTCTCACGTGATATTTCTCTCCCTATTTTTCTCCCTCTCTAAAACTAAATAAAATGTTTAAAAATCAAGAGGTTCCCAACATATGACAATTTATTATAAAAAGCTAAAATGTAATACTACCTCAGTTATTAACTGAAGTATTATTATTTCTTTCTTTAGTTTCATCCTGCAATTATCAATCTTTTTAATCTCATGGCACATATGAACTACTTAACTAAAATTCTGTGGTACACCAAAAAATGTATTTTTTGCCCATCTGGTAGAAATAAAGTACAATTTTGATTCATTTACACCAGACAGGTATTGTATTGGCTGTTGTCACTTTTTTTGATAATCTAAGGGAAAAGAGGTCAGTGCCCCTGATTAAATAATCAGGTATTGCATGTTCTAAAAATTCTTGCAGCAAACCAGTTGAAAACCACTGGTTTAATTAGTTCCTTTGTGATGGATATTGAAGCTCCATTATATGGCATGAATACATACTCAGGATTTTGTCCTTTGGATGAATTAGCTCTTTTAATATCATGAAATGTCCCTCTTTATCACTGATAATTCTCTTAGTCTTGAAGACTATTGTGTTTGATATTGAGTCATTCTAGTTTTCTCATAATTAGTGTTCGCATAATATTTCTTCTTTCCTTCCTTTTACATTTGGTCTGTGTCTTTAAAGTGCAACACCTCACTACCTCCGACCAAGATGGAGGCATAGGTAGATATACTTTGCCTCCTCACACAACCAAAAGGACAACAAATTTAAAAATAAAAAATAACTAGAACTGCCAGAAAACCGAACTGTATGGAAGTCCAACAACCAAGGAGTTAAAGAAGAAACATTCATTCATACTGGTAGGAGGGATAGACGGGCAGCCAGCGGGGAGAGGACATGCAGCAAGGCAGTGGCTGGCAACCAGGGCAGGCAAGGAGGCAGCTGGCAGGTGGGAGGTGCCACATTTGCATGCAGATAAACCAGGAGGAACAAGTGGGGAGCAAGACAGACCGTGCAGCCCAGGGTTCCAACACAGGGAAATAAACCCTCAAAACCTCTGGTTGTAAAAATCTGTGGGGGTGGCAACAATGGGAGAAACTCCCAGCTTCACAGGAGAGTTCTTTGGAGAGACCCACAGGGTCCTAGAATATACACAAACCCACCCACCCGGGGATCACCACCAGAAGGGCCTAATTTGCTTGTGAGTACTAGGGGAAGTGACTGAAACCAGGCTCTCCAGCAAGGGGCACTGTTCCCTTCCTGACCTCTCCCCCAAATACAGCACTACAACAACAACAACGTGGGTTAACCTGCCCTGGCGAATACGTAAGGCTCTGCCCCCTTACAACATAACAGGTGTGCCCAAAGAAATATGGCCCAAATGAAAGAACAGATCAAAGCTCCAAAAATAAAATTACATGATGAAGAGATTGACAACCTATCAGATGCAGAGTTCGAAACACTGGTAATCAGGATGCTCACTAAAATGGTTGAGTATGGTAGCAAAATAGAGGAATAAGTGAAGGCTATGCAAAGTGAAATAAAGAAAAACATACAGGGAACCACCAGTAAAGGGAAGGAAACGAAGACTCAAATCAACGATTTGGAGTAGAAGGATGACATAAATATTCAACCAGAACAGAATGAACAAACAAGAGTTTAAAATAACGAGGAGAGGCTTAGGAAGCTCCGGGACAACTTGAAACATTCCAATATCTGAATAACATGGGTACCAGAAAAAGAAGAGAAAAGCAAGAAATTGAAAACTTATTTGAACAAATAATGAAAGAGAACTTCTCCAATCTAGCAAAGGAAAGAGACTTCCAGGAAGTCCAGGAAGCCCAGGGAGTCCCAAAGAAGTTAGACCCAAGGAAGCATACACCAAGGTACATCATAATTACATTACCCAAGATCAAAGATAAGGGGAGAATCTTAAAAACCGCAAGAAAAAAGCAGACAGTTACCTACAAAGGAGTCCCATAAAACTATCAGCTGATTTTTCAAAAGACATCTTGCAGGCAAGAAGGGGCTGAAAAAAACTATTTAAAGTATGAAAGACAAGGACCAACCTCCCAAGATTACTCTCTTCAGCAAAGCTATCATTTAAAATGGAAGGTCAGGTAAAGTGCTTCCCACCTAAGGTGAAGTTAAAGGAGTTCATCAGCACCAAGCCCTTAATATATGAAATGTTAAAGGGACTTATCTAAGAAAAAGATGACCAAAACTATGAACAGTAAAATGACAACAAGCTCACAACTATCAACAACTGAACCTGAAACAAAAGCAAAAACTAAGCAAACAACTAGAACAGGAACAGAATCACAGAAATGGAGAGTACATGGAGAGTTATCAGTGGGGAGAGGGAGGGAGGAAAATGGGGGAAAAGGTACAGAGAATAAGAAGCATAAATGGCAGGTACAAAATAGACAGGGGGAGTTTAAGAATAGTATAGGAAATGGAGAAGCCAAAGAACTTATATGCATGACTTGTGGACATGAACTAAGGTGGGGAAATGCTGGTGGGGAGAAGTACAGGGAAGAGGGGAATAAAGGGGGAAAAATGGGATAACTGTAATAGCATAATCAATAAAATATACTTTAATAAATAAAAAATTAAAATATAAAAAATTTTTAAAAAGTGCATCTCCTGTAGACAGTATATAACTGGGCCTTGCATTTTATACAGTATGAAAATCTCTGCCTCATAACTGTAGTGTTTAGTACACTTACATTTAAGGTAAATATTGATATGGTTGGCTTTGTTTCATCTTGTATGTATTCCATTTTATCACCTCTATTGGCTTTTTTAGCCATACCACTTTTCTATAGTGATCGCTTTAGGGATTTGCAATATATATCCTTAACTCATCGCAGTCTACCCTCAATTAATATCGTATGGTTTAATAATATTACAACAATGCAATTCAATCTGCCTTCCTACAATCCTCTATGCTATTGTGCCATGTTTTTTACTGACATGTGTTATAAACACACATTAGATTTTTGTTTTAAGAAGTCAATTTTATAGAATTTTTATATAGAGAAACAAGAAAAAATACTGTTTATATTTACCTATATAAAGGCCAGTTCTGGCCCTCTTCACTTAGAGCTGAGTTTCTGACTAGGTACTTCCACTAGCCTGAATGACTTTTTAGTAATATTTCTAGTGAAGTCTGATAATGATGAATTCTTAGTATCTGCTCCTCTGAAAACATCTTATTTTGCCTATAATGCTAACAAATTTTTTTCTGAGTTTTAATTCCAGGTTATTTTTTTTAACACTTTCAAGAATATATTCTTCAGTGTCTATCATTTTTTATGAAAAGTCAGTGTTCATTCCTATCACTGTTCCATTATGTATAATGCAATATGCCTTTCCCTACTTCTTGCTACTTTTAAGATGTTCTCTTTATGTTGTTTTTCAAAAATCTTACTTAAAATGCATTCTAATAGCTTCTGCGGTGCTTATTTTTTAAATTTTTAATCAATTAAAAACCTTTTTTCGGCCCTGGCTGGTGTAGCTCAATGGACTGAGCGCGGACTGGGAACCAAACGGTCCTGGTTCGATTCCCAGTCAGGGCACATGCCTGGGTTGCGGGCCAGGTCCCCTATGAGGGCCATGTGAGAGGCAACCATACATTGCTGTTTCTCTCCCTTTCTGTCTCCCTCCCTTCTCCTCTCTCTAAAAATAAATAAATAAAATCTTTAAAAAAAAACAAAAAAACCTTTTTTCATTTATAGTTAACATTCAATGTTATATTAATTTCAGGTGTACTACATAGTGGTTACACATTTATAAAACTTACAAAGTGACCCCCCCTGACAAGTCCAGTGCCCACCTGGCACCCTACATAGTTATTTTGATATCACTGACTATATTCCCTATCCTGTACTTTACAGTCTCACAACCGTTTCTAACTTCCAATTTATACTTCTTAACCCCTTCACCGTTTCCACCCAGCCCCTAAATCCCATTCCATCTGGCAGCCATCATTCTGTTCTCTGTATCTATGAGTTTGTTTCTATTATGCTTGTCTTTTGGATTCCATGTAAGTAAAATCATATGGTATTTAAAGTCTTTCTGTGTCTAACTTATTTCACTTAGCAAAATATCCTCTACGCCCATCCACGTAATTGCAGATGGTCAGGTTTCAATCTTACTTGTGGCTGAGTAATATTCCATTGTATATATGTACTACTTCTTTATTTGTCCATTTATCTATCGATGGACACTTAGGTTGCTTCTGTATCTTAGCTATTATAAATAATGCTATGATAAATATATAGATGCATATGTCTTTTTAAATTAGTGTTTTGGGTTTCTTCAGATAAATACCCAGAATTAGAATTGCTGAGTCCTTCCTTGTTTCTTGTTATTGCTTTTGTTTTAAAGTCTGTTTTGTCTGGTGTAATTACTGTTACCCCAGCTTGTTTTTTTCCATTTCCACTTTCATGAAATACCTGTTTCCATCCCTTTACTTTCAGTGTATGTGTCTCTTTCAATCTGAAGTGAGTCTCTTGTAGACAGCATACCTAAGGGTCTTATTTTCTTATTCATTCAACCACCCTATGACTTTTGTTTAAAGCACTTAATCCATTTACATTTAAAATAATTTTTAATATGTAGTTATTCTATTACTTATATTTTTAATCCCTCTATCCTGTCCCCCTTCTTCCTCTAGTCCAGGGGTGTCAAACTCATTTCCACTGGGGGCCACATCAGCCTCACAGTTGCCTTCAAAGGGCCGAATGTAGAGCTACTTGCCCCTGGTTAAAGAGTAGTTACATTTATATGCTCCTAAAATTACATTTGGCCCTTTGAAGGCAACTGCGAGGCTGATGTGGCCCCCGGTGGAAATGAGTTTGACACCCCTGCTCTAGTCCCTTTAACATTTCCTGTAATACTGGTTTGGTGATGATGAACTCCTTTAGCATTTCTTGTCTAGAAAGTTCTGTATCTGTTCTTCGATTTTAAATAACTTTGCTGGGTAGAGTAATCTTGGTTGCAGGTTCTTGCTTTTTATAACTTTGAATATTTCATGCCAATCCCTTCTGGCCTACACAGTTCCTGTTGAGGTATCAGCTGACTGTCTTATGAGAGCTCCCTTGTAGGTAAATAACTGCCTTTCTCTTGCTGCTTTAAAAACTCCCTTTGTCTTTAACCTCCGGCATTTTAATTGTGGTGTGTCTTGGTGTGGGTGTCTTTGGGGTCATCTTGTTTGGGACTCTGCACCTCCTGGGTTAGTACACCTACTTCTCTCGCCAGGTTAGGGATGTTTTCAGTCATTATTTCTTCAAATAGGTTTTCAATTCCTTGCTCTCTTTCTCCTCCTTCTGGTACTCCTATGATGCAAATGTTGGTACACGTAATACTAGCTCAGAGGCCCCTTAAACCATCCAAACTTTTTTTAATGTTTTTTCTTTTTGCTGTTATGATTGGGTGATTTCTTCAAAATCACTGATGATTCCCTTTAATATATTCATTTCAGTTACTGTATTCTTCATTTCTGACTGGCTCATTTTTTGTTTTGTATCTCCATTTTTATGTTTCCTAAAACATATGTTCTCTCTGTTGAAGTGCTAAGATCACTGAGCATCCTTATAACCAGTGTTCTGAACTCTGCAACGGGTAGATTATGTTTCTGTTTTGTTTAGTTCTTTTTCTCCTCTTTCATTCGCAACATTTTCCTTTGTCTCCTCATTTTGGTTGCCTCCCTGTGTTTGCTTCTGTATATCAGGTAGAGCTGCTACATCTCCCAGTCTTGGTAGAGTGAGGTTATGTAATAGATGTCCTGTGGACCCTAGTGGCACATAGTCTCCCTGGTCACCTAAGCCAGGTGCTGCAAGTGTGCCCTCTTGTTGTAGTTGAGCCTGGACTGCTATTGGCACATCAATGAGAGGGACGGACACTCAGGCTGACTGCTTGTGAGGACCGGCCATGACTACATTGGAGGAGCTGTTGTGCACAAGCTGGCCCTACAAGTAAGATAAAGCAGGGCTCGGGTGGCTGCCAAAGCTGCCCTTTAGGTTTGTTATCTGTGGAAGTTGTTGGGTGGTGCTCTGGTGTAGTCTGAAGTGACCACCAGATGTGTTGGTTCTGGGGTTGTAGTGCAGGCCAAGGTCAGCTGCTGCCTGTGCAGGACCACTTGGTATGAGCTACAAAGTGATTTGCAGATGTTTGTCACTTGTGCTGGACTTGGAGATGCCTGAGAGGGGCTAAGCTGCAAATTAAGAATGGCTGCTCCCAGTACTGGGCTCAGGGCTGCTTAGCACAAGGCATGAGAGACAACAAGGCCAGATGTCGCCTGTTTGGGATTTGTGAATCTTTCAGAGAGATCTTAGGAAAGTTTGCAGCATGAGCCAAGACAGGCCATTAAAATGAAAGAGCCACTGGAAGTGGCTTGGGTGGGTCAGAAAGTTGAGCTGGGCAGGGACAGAAGGAATCAGCAGGGTTGGGCAAATGATGTTAGCTAGGTTGATGAAGAGTCAGATATCAAGCTTGCCTGGGCCTGCATAGGCAGGGCTTAGCAAAGGAACAATAGCTTTTTGCCAGCACTGCTGCCAGGGAGAAAGCTGCCCCTCCAGCCCTTACCCTGAAGCTAGACAATTCAGTTCCTCTCTGTATGTCTCTGGCACCATTTGAGCTGTTGCCCTATGCTGGAGCTCAGAGCAAGTGAGTTCATCAGCAAGTAAGTCCATTCGCAGGCCCTTTAAAAGTAATGCCTGAGGCCCTGGACAGTGTGGCTTACTTAGCTGGATCATCATCCTGTGGGCCAAAAGGTTGCAAGTTTGATTCCCAGTCAGGGCACAAGCGTAGATTGTGGGTTTGGTCCATGGTAGGGGCATGTACAAGAGGTAATTGATAGAAATTTCTCTCTCACATCAATGTTTCTCTCCCTCTCTCCTTCCCACGCTTCCCCTCTCTCTAAAATCAATAAGCATATCCTAGAGTGAGGATAAAAAAAAGTAACACCTGGGACTCCAGAAGCCCTCCATTTTACTCAGCCACAGTCTCTGCTCGTTTTCATAGCCAGAAGTTATGGGGACTTCTTTTCCCAGCACTGAAACCGTAGGCTGGGGAGCCCAATACGGCGCTGGGCCGCCTTTCTCCTCTGGAGGGACCTCTGTAGCCAAGATAACCCTCCTGATTTTTAATCAGGCCATTCTGTGCCTGGACACCTCCTACCAGTCTTGGAGTGGCTTCTTCTGTACAGCCCTAGTTACAGGACTTGTGTTCAGCTAGACTTCACACAGTTCTCTATGATGGTTAACTGTACGTTAGTTTTCCTTTTGATATGGTCATTGGAGGAAGCAAGCACAGCATTTACCTACTCCATCTTGCCTGGAAGTCCTCCTTTGTGTTTACTGTGCTCTGCTTTTGTTGACCTCCACAGGTCTGAGGGTGTCTGTCAACTTGAAAATCTTTCACCTATTCTAACTTTAAATACTCCTCTGTTCCAACCTCTTTTCTCTTTCTGGGACTCCACTACACATTTACACGTATGTTCTACCACTCCATTACTGACCCATGGGTTACTGTAACTTGTTAATTTTTTAGCCCTCAATTTTTTCTCTGTGGTTCAGTTCACTCAAGTTTTCTTCTGTAGTTTCCAATTTTCCATTAAAAATACCCAGTAAATTCTGCATTTCAAGTTGAAACTCAACTTGATTATGATTCTAAATTTTAAACAAAAACATGAATGACTGTAACTAATACTATGTCATTATTAAATATTACTGAATATAACAGTTTTATATTTGGAACTCAGGAGATGAACAACCGCAATCTAAAATATCCAAATTATGCATAGCCAAAATCGTTTTGCTTTCTATCTGCCACAATCACTCCAGAGCCCATGCATCTCTTAAATTATCACAATGATTAAATACATGTAACCTCAGCTACATCATCAAGTAGCAAACACACTGTACACTGACATCCCAGAACAATTTCCTGCAAAACTGGGTTTCTCTGGATTTCAGTTATAGTCCCTCACAGTTCATTGTCCACATCAAGGAGAGCAGTAGTCTGAACAACCTAAGTGTTGTACACCGCACTGCCAATGCCGGTCTACACATTCCAACTTCCTTAAAAACTGATTTTCAACAACTACAGAGAACTTATTCTATTAGTTAAATAAAGCAAGATATAAGTTGCACTTCTATGCAAATAGGTTAAAACTTCAGAGAAATCACATTTCACATCTCACTTCAGGAGTTAGGAATCCCAAAGTGTCCTTTTTGCTTAATTCTTCACCATCTTCAAGTGCTTTTAATTTAGTAGCCTTATAACTGGAGACTAGAGCAAGCTGGCAAGCAATCACCTAGAACACTTCTGTTAAACTTGCCTGATGACTCACACCTTGTCTATGCTGCACTATTAAATAATTTTGCATAATCTTTTTTCATAACCTTTCATCATGCCTTTTCTTAAATAACCTGATTAGGCTTCGAAACAACCTGATAAATATAAAACTGTCAACTTCCTGTACTGTAAATGTAAGAAAAGCAGACATAACATTTAAATAAATTATATAATTTTTTTTATAATGGGGACAGGAAGGTGGGAGATAGATAAAAAGGTAAAAGAAGAGGGGGAAGAATAAGAACAAAAGAGGACAAGACAATAAAACAAAGGGGATAGAGAAATCCAGGGAGTTGACAAACTCAGTTACTATAGTAACATGAGCACTGTCTGTGAGGAAATACTTCTCTTCACAATTTGCTGGTAATTACTTTGTGTCCTGTTTTAGTCCAGATGATCCACATTAATAAAACACAAGCTTAAAGAAGTGGATGCAATAGACCAATACAGGTATTTTGGGGCCAGAGAGAATCTGCCTAAAGCACTGATTTTCCACGGTGAGCCATGGCACACTGGCATGCTGCAAGAATTTTTAAAGCATGCAATCCCTGGCTACTTAGCCAGGGGCAATGACTTCTTTTCCCTTAGAATGTCAAATTTAAAAAATGACAACATCCAACACAAGAAGTCATCTGGTGTGACTGAATCAAAATGTATTTTTTGTGTGTGCCACAGAATTTTAGTAATTAGTTTATGTGTGCAATGAGATGGAAAAGGTTGAAAATCACTGGCCTAAACTAATGATGGGAAGGAGAGGTAAGGAACTGGTGATTAACTATAAAGATTAAGAGGAAGTACAGGTGTATACATTCAAACTCAGTGATCCAGAGGGCAGTCACCCAGAATCAGAAAGCAAGGAATAGTTTAGGGAAGGGTGACAAACAGATGTGTGTCACTGCAGAAGCAGAACTAGAGAAAATAAGACAAAGTGATGAAAGGAACTGAGAAAAAAGATCCAGGCTTAAAAGTGCTAGAAGCAAAGATAGAACAAGAAATTAATAGAGAGAGAAAGCTGTAAATACCTAAGCATTGTGTTAAGCCCTGCTATTTATTTAGCACAACAAAAGTGTGACCCTGATGTAAACTATCTTAGTATTCAAGTCTGCACCCAAAGAGTTCCTTATCATGATATATGGAGTGGAAAGCTATAAATAATTGGGCACATACTACATGAAACCCTCCAGAGAGGAAGAGCATAAAAACAAAACTCCAGCCCCCAAGAAAAGTGGCATCTAACACTGGGATGGCAGTAAGAGTGGTAAACCACCAACCAAAAAACAAAAGGGAGCTTTCTTTCTGTTTGGAGTTTCCTCATATCTATTTTATATAGAAGAAACATTTTTTGGAGTTCTCTGTTTTGTTTAAAAAGAAAACTGAAAAATCCCTGTGAGCAAGAAATAGTGAATAACTTTACTGCTCTACAACGGGGAAAAAAGTGGTAAGAAAGATTTTTTAAAGAACTGATACAGACATAGAAGCGTAAATCTGTAGTTAATCTTGAATTCTCTGGGAATGGCCTTCAAGAAAGAAGCTATATTACCCCAAAGTTAAGCCTTAAGGACTACAGCTACGTATACAGTAGGTTGTCAACGTGCCAGACCTTCTCTCACATTCTGTTTTCAGTTAGTCAGGCTACGAATAATCTGACATGTCATAATTTCCAGAGATTAAAAATTAAAAAGGGTGTCAGTGACACCACAAAAAGTTGTTTCTTCTACTCCTCGTCACCAAGGAGAAATTATTAAAAAATTTAACAAATCTCCATGAATAGCAATGAACACTTTTTACAATAAAACATTAGAAGGTGGTACACAACATATACCACTAAAATCTACCATGCTAGAGAAAAAGGGAACATGTGAGTTTCAGAAAAATGTTTCGTACCTCAAACTAAAAGACCCAACCGGAGATTATACATACTAATTTGAATTCTTATAAAATGATTTATATTTGGTAATACTGCCTACTTTAACACTAAATTAAACATTCAAAAAGCTCATCTGTAAACAAAAACTTACAATAGCTATACTTTTATACTGTTGAAAATGGTACCTCAAGAAAACTTAAGATTTTTAATGGTAAAAACAAGTTTGCTATTTTTATTTATAACTTCTACACTTTGCGACATAACCTAAGACACTACATGAGGGAGTGGACAGTGGAATGTGGGAGGAGGAACGGAAGGAAAACACTAGCCCTGACCGGTGTGGCTCAGTGGACTGAGCACTGGCCTGTGAAGTGAAAACTCACTGTTCAATTCCTAATCAGGGCATATGCCTGGGTTGTGGGCTGGTCCCCAGCTAGTGGCATGCTGGGGACAGTGCGAGAGGCAACTGATCAATATTTCTCTTGCACATCCATGTTTCTCTTTCTCTCTTTCTCCCTCCTTTCCCCTCCTCTGAAAATAATAACATCTTTAAGAAAGAAAGGAAAACTGTACCAGATCCCCAAATGAAGTCTAAATGTATGGTACTTACTGAGTGAACTCCTGCCTTCATGCATGCATTCATTCTGTATTGGGAAAATGTCTGTGAGAGATAAAATCCCCGTCTGTATAGTGCTGACATTCCAACAGAAGACACTAAGAAATGATGCAAATAATTTATTTATTACAATTGTACTGTATAGCAACAAGAATTAGAATCTAGAAGGAGAGGGATGAAAGACCTAACTTATCGTAAAGATTCAGGAAAGGCTCTTCCCTTTTATAGTTAATTCAGTTGCGCTCTGAAGGATAGTAGAAATTTGCTGGGGCGGGGGCGGGGGGCGCAAGGGAGTGGTGTCAGTGTTGGGAGGGTACGGACCAGGCTAAAGGACAGCATGTGAAGGAAGGCAGGAAGGCCAATGAGAGATCCCAGAATCACGCCCTAGGTACTGAAACCACTATCTAAATGCAATTATTTCAAACAAGAGTTTCAGAGTTCAAAAACAGTCATTTACAAAACTCCAATGCAAGAGAAAACCAGTAAAAGTAAGGCTACTGGATCATTAAATGACAATCATTTGCATTTCTTTAAAATAGAACCTCTGTTGTTAACCCAGTTTCATTCCAGTTATTTAAAATATATGTAAATTTTTTCATATTCAAATTCTCATTTTTACTAATTTAGTTAAGTCATTTACTCCAAATTGCTGATACTTCATTATACGCCAATACATAGATTATGAACCTTTAGTGTCTTTGATGGCAAATCTTTCAAATTTAGTAATAGCACTTATGATACTGTACTTACCATGCAAGTATGTCCCTCTAATCAAGAGTCTAATATGTTGCATGATTTTTGTCACAGCTTTTTAAAGAAAATGGTAAGTTGTTTATGATTGTAAAAATACTTAAAAATTTTAGAACAGAGAGAAGTATAAGGAAAATGAAATTACTCATAGTTAACCGCAACACCCTAAGACCACCACTTAAAACTATTTAGAAATATTTACTTCATCTTTCACACACACACACACACACACAACTCCTAGTGTAACGTCAGTAACCCATCACAACCTGTTCTCCCTGTGCCTTCCCTGGCCCCCCTGTAGTCTCTTTTCTACACAATAGCAGCACAGTGAGCCTTTGAAATCACAGTTGGGTCATGTCACGCCTGTGCTCAGGGCCTTCTAATGGCGGCTCCCATCTCAGAACGAAAGCCAGTCCCCATGCTTAATAGACTTGCAAGGCCCTACACAAGCCTGCCCCCTCCACCACCTGACATCTCTGTTCACTCTACCATACTTTTACCACTTGGCCTCCTGGGGTGGCCTTCTCACTACCTTTGCATTTGCTGTTTTTCTGCCTGGAAAACTCTTCTTTCAAGTAACATCATTGTTCCCTCTATTACAGTACAGTAATACAGTAATAAGAATCAAAAGTAATCGTATAATATCATAAACAGATGGCATATTAAAGTTCTTTGAACTGGTTAAAAAATAACAGCCAACATTTATTGAATACTTAGCATATGCCCGATTCTATACTAAATGTTTTACATGAATTATCTCATTTAATCTTCACTACAATCTTATGAGATAGGAACTGCCGTGTTTTGTCATGTATAATCTGCACTTTTTTGCCCAGATTTTTGAGGGAAAAACAATAATGCACACTATACATGGGCACAATGATTATATACTATGGGTATAATAATGGGTATAACTCCTGTGTATAATGCACACAAATACGTGGGTGCGCATTATACAGAGCAAATTACGGTATTATTATTTCCGCTTTACTGAAAAGGGAAACAACTTCAAAAGGTTATGTGACTTGGGCAGCAAAACCCAGGCAACTAATTTCATAATGCATTATAATAACTTATACCACTCACCTTTTTGCGATTCTGATTATTTTTACTTCAAAACTGTTAAATATGTAGGGGTTTTGAAATAAAGTAACTCCATTTTGTTTTCATGCTTGACAGAGAAATTTTCTAAGCATCTCAAAGAGAAAAATTTAAAGTACAATCACCTCCCTGTATAAAGATGTTGCAGAAAAGTGACAGCTCATATAGTTCTCTATAATTATAAATACGTACAGTAGAAACGTCTGAAAATAATGTGTGCCACAGGAAGACACAAAAGTATTTGACGAGGTATGAAGCTCAATACTTAGATAATTTTTTTTAGCAGTAAGTATCTAAATAGAAGAAAACTTTCTGTCACATCTAAAGTAATGAAAGCCTGGTCCACAGAGAATAAAGACAAAGGAAGACCTTAGAGAAAAATAATACAGCCTAGAGCAACTTCATCTTTTGAGTTTCTAGAAACCCAAGTCCAGTTGTTAAGACTTCTCAAAATGTAAAACAAAAACACTACCTCAAATGCTCCCACTGCCTTTGAACCTTCAGAACGATAATTAAATAACCTTTCCACTTCTCATCAACCCAGTCAATATAATTCCCTACTTTAAAAAAAAAAATCAAAACCTTCTAAAACTAGATTATAGTGATGATTGCATAACTTTGTAAATATAAAAACCACTGAACTGCGTTCTTAGAACAGGTGACTTTAATGATATGTAAATCACTGAAGCTGATTTAAAAAAAAAAAACATTATGCAAAGTGAAATAAGCCAGTCAGAGAAGTCAAACACCATATGATTTCACTCATATGTGGAATCTAAGGAACAAACTGAACTAACAAACAAAATAGATAGAGACAGACTCAGAGAGCAAGATGATCGCTGTGGTGGGGGGGGGAGCTTAGGGGAAGAGGGACTGAGCAAGAAGGAAAAAGGACTCAGGACAAGTGTGATTATGGGTAGGGGTGAGCACAGGTATAAGGGACTAAATGGTAATGGGAAAAATTCAATTAAAATTTTTTTTCAAATAAAAAATCAGAATCTACATAAGAAATGCTAAATAATTATTTGTAAAATTTAACTCTCCCTGAGGACATGAAAAGTTTATAAACAAAAGTGGGCACAAAATATGGCTATTACTCCTTGAGCTCTTTATAATTTAAGTACCTCACCATTTGCTTGCAACTTGTACAGCAAAGCTTCTGAAATATGTTACAAGTAATTGGTTACTAAATGATAAAGTACCAAAATCTGCAAATGATATACTTGTAGACTACAAATAGTTGGGTCTTGTTTTTAAATCTATTTTGGTAGTACCTGTCTTTTAATTGGTATATTTATATCACAGTAGGCAGTCAGCCAGTAAGATATTAACAAAAAGGAAGGGAACAAAACTGGCTAAGCCTAAACCTGATTAACTCTGGAAGTTACAGCTTCGGCTGAAGCTGGGGACAGTGACATCTGCCACTAAAGGGGACTTAATCCAGGTGCAGGCAGGAAGATGAAGATGATAACCAGCCAATCACCTGGAAGGGGGGGCAGAGTGGGGCTAAATAAAATACAATAGAAGAAATTCCTCTGCCCAGGCTTACGTAGGGGGAGGTCCTTCTACTATAAGGGATGCACAGTAGGTAACTATGAAGGGGAAGAGTCTAGTCTGGGAAAAGGATCTGATTGGGTAAGGGCACAAAACCCCAGAAGACCCTGGAAAGGGATTGGATAGCGGAAGGGCCCAGGACAAGCCCATGAAGAGCCAGAAAAGGCATTGGTTAGTTTGAAAGAAAACTTAGCCCTTCTCAAACCCAAGATATAATCAAAGTTTAACAAAGGCCTGTGATGAATTTGCTCCTTCATCTCTCTCTCTCCCTGTAGCAGCCCTGTGGGCCCAATGGCCCAAATGCAGCCTTGGCAGCAGTGGACATGCCGATGGGGATATGAGACACACAGAAGTTCTGAATCTCTAGTCTGGCCCTCTTGGGCCTGAGAGGCGCAGGTGCAGGCTTGCAGCCCCAGAGGCTGGTCTTCTTCCACAGCAGGACAGAGCTGAGCCACCTGGTCATGGATGATACAGGGCACTTGAGGGCTGTCCTTTGTTTTTGCTCCAATAAATCTTGCCATAATACTCTCCTCCTATGTGTGTATCCCCAAAATGTCTTTCCCGTGATAGCTCAAAAGAATCGTGTTCCCACCAGCAACAGTGAGAACATTCACATTTAAAGTGATTATTGATATAGTTAGATGAACATGTACCATATTTGTAACTATTATTCATTGACCTTTTGATTTCTTTTTTTTCTTTTTGTCTTCTCTGGTTCTATTTAACATTTTACATGATTCCTTTCCCTCTACTCTTATCAGTTATACTTCCTTCTAAAATCTTTTTAGTGATCACGCAGGGATGTCCAACCCTCAGCCCACAGGCCACATGCAGCCCAGGACAGCTATGGATGTGGCCCAACACAAAATTGTAAATGTACTTAAAACCTTGTCTTTGCTCATCAGTCTTCATGAGTGTTTGTGTATTTAATGTGTGGCCCAAGACAACTGTTCTTCCAGTGTGGCCCAGAGAAAACACCAAAAGTTTGGACACCATACCCCTGCTAGGGTTTTCAGTATTCTTTTATGACTAATTCAAGTTCACTTTCAAACACTATATTGCTTCACAATTAGTATAAGTACCTTGAGTATTCCAATTCGCCACACCCCCCTCCCTTACAACACTACTGTCATTCATTTCACTTATCCATAAATTATAATCAACAAAACATTATTTTGAAAAAAACTTGTTAGAAAAAATATAGAAAATATTTTATCTTCATTTATTCTAACTCTTCTTTATATAGATCTGAGTTTCTGACCTATATCAGTCTCCTTCTCTTTACAGAACTTCTTCTAACATTTCATACAAAACAAGTATACTGGTAACAAATTGCCTCAATTTCTGTCTGAGAAAGTTTCTACTGACATACCTTCAGACTCCCTGAGTCCTTCCTCAGCTGTATCCGTCCAGTCTACTGATGGGCCATCAAAGATATTCACTTCCATTACTGTGTGGTTGATTTCTAGCATTTCCTTTATATTTATTAGTTTCAACCTCTCTGCTTACATTACCAATCTATTCTTGCATGTTGTCCACTTTTTCCATTATATTCCTTAGCATTATTAATCATAGTGATTCTAAATTCAGTCTGACATTTCCAAAATTTACACCATATCTAGGTCTGGTTCTGATACTTGGTTTACCTCTTCAGATAGTGTATTTTGCCTTTTAGCATGCCTTGTAATTTTTTACCAACAGCCAGACAACATTAGGTAAAAGGATCTGAGGTAGGCGGGCCCTTAGTGTGAGGATTTATGTGTATCTGGCTAGGAGTTAGACTGTATTTACTGTTTGTCATAGCTGTGGTCTCTGAGGCTAAAATTTTTTCTAATGTCCTTGTTTTTATCTCCCATGTTCTCTTTGGGAGTCCCTAAACACTTCTTAAAGCCTGAGGCTTATGGCTGTTTAATCAATAATCCTATTATTATACAGGAGTCTTAGTGATGTGGTGATAAAGTTGGGGTAGGGATACTATTGTCCTGTGATTAGATTTTAGCCCTTTAGTGAGCCAGAATTAGGTATATCCCTTCCCCCACAGGGAAGACTGAGAGGGCTGAAGTTGGGTATTTCCATTCCCCCAGGCCAATGAGGTTTTGGTAAAGCCACAGTTGGTTAGGTTCTGATAAAATTGTTTCCCTTATGGCAGACCTTGTTAAAAAAAAAAAAAAGAAAGAGCTTTGTGCTACTTCAAAATGGTTACTTTTCTCCTCTGCCTACTGTTCCCCTTACCTCTCCTCTTCCTATGCAGAAAATAAGAGACTTTTCTCTCGTATCCCAGGCAAAACCTGGGAGGGCTCCTGAAGTAAAACTCAGAAAACTGTGGGGTTTTCCTAAGACTGAAACACTCAAGCTCGCCCACAATGAGCCTCCAGCAATTCATCAATTATAGTTCAGTGTTCCTACCTACAGTGGTTTTACCTTTTGGTTTCTAGTCCTGGGCTTCTGCCATCTATCTGTAAGCTGTGATTCTCTCCATCTGCCTGTCTAGGCAACAGTGTGCCCTGTGACCTCAATTTTCTGATGGATTTAAGAAGAGTTGTTAATTTTCAGCTTGTTCAACTTTTTTTCTTGGGATGACAGGAGTGAGGTCTTCCAAGCTCTTTAGGTGTCAGACCAGAAACCAGAAGTCAATATGCTTTTATCGCCATCCCTGGGAACTGAGTTAAGAGCATCCCTGAAACATAACTCTCTCGTAGTTTGCATTCTAATATGCTTTATACATAATCCGGGGTTTACCCAAGGGAGAGTTACAAGATAATTAATATTAAGCTGGTGACTATCACCCACTGTTTGTGAGTCAAGGGGAGTGAAGACTGATAACCGCTATCTGTATTCTGAGTAGCTTTCTCAGCAATGGGATATAGGAGTCCACGCACTGCTGTACAAAGGCCAAATCCTGCCAGCAGTGGAACAGACCCTGCCGTATCCATTCACTTACACATTGTCTCTGGCCACTTTCCTGATGCGACGGCAGGGTCAAGTAGTCGCAAGAGACCTTATGGCCTACTAAGCCAAAAGTATCTACTGCCAGGCCCTTTGCAGAAAAAGCCAGCTGACCCCTGGGTTAGACATCCCATACTTTCTTGCACATGGGATCACTGCTATTGTGTGTGTATGTGTGTGGGGATGAGGGCGGGCACACGAACATGCACATACGTCTTTTAATTGCTGACCAGGGCTGAGTGCAAAATGACTATGCACCATCTGTTTAACTTTTATTAATCAATTCACCCATCAATTCATTTAGTAAATAATCACTAACAATTTTGGTTTAGTAAAAATCTTTCAATGCAGTGCAAATGACAGATATAGAGGAATTACGTAAAAAATAAAAATTAAAGAAGTAATTAACTCTACCTGAGGTACTCAGGAATTAAGAATACAAAAGTTTTGCCACAAAGTACTATAGCTTAATACTTGTTTATTAGAAGATACATCCTCTAAGACAGTGGTTCTCAAACTTCACTATCAGAATCACCCACCTGGAGGGGCTGATAAACAAAGACTGCTGGTCACAGCCCCACAGATGCTGTCACAGTAAATTGAAGGTGGAGCTCCAAAATCTGCATTCTAAGTTCCCAGGTGATGCATCACATAAATACAATATTAAGCTAACAGGGTCTTTTAAGATAATTGAGCTGCTGTACCTAGGACTAGCTTGTTTCATGAATTTAACACTATGGGACCTCAGAATTGTTTTCCTATTTTAGTCATTCCCTCCTCATTTCCTGCATAAATCCATCACCCTCAGTTATTTGCCCTTAGCACACAGGCTTTCTCTGCCGTCAGCTTCAGGCTTTGGCCCTGACTCGACAAGTTAACTTAGCCTTATGTCGTGGCTCCTAAAATGAATAGGTCAACCCTCCACCAGGACCAAACTTAAAAGAAGCTATTTCCAGTTCAATGTTAAGTTGGGGGGCAGGGGGGTCCTTCAAAATTCCAAGTTGATCTCTTGGGAACTAAAAGGGGACACAGATAGTTGATAAGTCTACACAAAACCATAACTAAATACTATTGTATACTCATTCAGGAAAGGCTACTAAACCATGCAGTTGTCATCTGCTCAGTATTTTTAAAATAAGGGACACAATGGCTCTCACTTGAGACATGTTATCTTAAAATTTATTTTTGTAGTGAAAGATATTTGACCAGTAGAACTGAAACTTTAAATAAATGATTACTTCAGTTTCACCAATGCAATTTTTAAAACAATTAATTGCTGTTGAGCCCTTCATTCTGTAAAGTGCAGCATGATTTTAATAACTTGTTTTGGGAGAAAATTATCACATTAATTATCAGATACAGAAATATGAATATGTAAAAAAATAAAGTCCTCTAAGAACGTAATAGACAAAAATGGTATTCACTAGTGCTAGTGCTAGACGAGAAATACAAAGATGCAGAAGGTGCTGCCCCCAGACCCAGAGAACTTGTTTATTAAAACAGCAAGGAAAGCTTTCGGTAAGGACGGCAGCACAGGTAAATGCGGTACTCACGTCCTTCCACAACCACATCAAAAACACAACTACAGAAACACCATCACTCAGAACCACCTGAAATTTAGCTCAACAAAGTCCTACAATTAAGGACATAAAGAAGAAGCCCCATCGAGACTGGTAGGAGGTAGAAACACTGAACATGCTGATCCCACATGTGTGGGGGATAAACACTGGGAGGGATATCTCAGCTGTGAGGTCCCCCGGGAGGAACGAGGGGTCCCAGCCCTCCCCAGGCCCCCCAGACCAAGGTTCCACCGCCAGAAGGAGAAGCCTCCATAACCTCTGGTTGTAAAAACCAATGGCTGAGTAAGATGGAGGGTTACTGGAGTCCCAAGCAGTTCCTCTTCGAGGGCCCACCCACGAACATACTCAGACTCATCCAGCACTGGGGCAGCAGCTCCAAAATCACCAAGGACATGTGGGGAAGAACTGAAGTGTCTGGCAAAAGGGTGAGAGTTGGAGGGGCAGCTTTCTCTCCGACAGACAGAGACCATAGTTCCTTTTCTCAGCCCTCTCCAAAGAACTAGTAGACAGGTGCTGCGTCTGAGTCTCCATCAACCTGGCTAACACTGTTTGCCCCACCCTGTTGATTCCCTGAGACCCCTGCCTCACCAATTTGCCAACCAAGTTGTTTCCAGTGGCTCTTCCATATGAATAGCTTGTCTTGCCTTATGCTCAGACTTTCCTAAAATTTCTCAAAAAAGCAGCATCTGGCCTCTGAGTGCCCCGTACCTACCTCTAAGTAGCACTGATGTCAGCTGGACTTGGTACAAAGCTTGGCCTCTCCTGAACACCTCCAAGCACTGCAAAAGTTGTAACCATCTGCAGATTGCTCTGTGACTCATGCCAGGTGGCCCCGGGCAGAACACAGGCAGCTGACCTTAGCCTACACCTCCTGGGAGGCCCCAGAGCCAGCCCACCCTGTGGACAGCTTCAGAGCACATCAAAGCACCACCTAACCACCTTCACATGTGACATACTCAAGGGGCGGACTCAGTGGGCATCAGAGCACCCCTGAAGTAAATCCTGCTCCATTGGGTGGGCCTCTGCACATCTGATTGACCTGGGGATAAAGTCCCTCCCACTGATGTATCAACAGCAATCAAGGGTCAATGACAACATGAGAGTATATATAGCCCATATGAGGGCTGGGGAGGGGTGCACCTAAAGTGCCCAGCTCAGTGAAGAAGGAGGCTGTGCCACTGGACCCTACGGGACACCTACTCCATTAGGCCATTCTACCAAGCCCAAGAGACATAGCAGTTCTACCTAATACATAGAAATAAACAATGAGAGGCTGCCAAAATGAGGAGACAAAGAAACACGGCCTAAGTGAATGAACAGAACAAAACTCAAGAAAAAGAACTAAACAAAATTGTTGGGAACTGCCCTGCCCAGTTTCAGTAGCTGTAACCCCCATGGCTAAGGCTGAGTAAAAAAACCTTGGGACCATAACCCATTAAGGGGACAAAGCTTATCTTCCCTATAGGGGTGCTGCCTCTGCCCCCTTTACTTTGCCCAGCTTGGCCCCGGGTAGATGACTGGTTAGCCAATGACGGGTAAGATTCCTCAAAAGAGGGATGACTTAAGACAGGCATGGTCTCGAAGGGGCCTTCAGGGAAGGACTTGGGGGCTATAGAAAAAGGGGGTGGTGGACCCTCATCCCTTGGCTTTGACATAGCCTGAGTCCTCATTCTGCCTGCAAGAAGTCTCCTAATCTCTCGGCTACCTGACTTCCCCTGCTTGACTTCAGCCTGAAACAATGCTGGAGGTGGGTGCAGCCCTGTGCTGGAAAGGGCCCCGTTCCTGGGGGCGATCAGGCCTAAGAAAGAATGCATAAAATCCTGTGAAACCTGCTTTGCTAATACCCTCAAATTTAAATGATAAGGGCCCAAGCATGAAATGAGTTTTCCCCCAAAGTTTTATGGCCCTTCTCCTTTGAGAGACTGGCCACCTTTCCTCCCCAAACAGATCATGTCTTGGTAGACTTATTCTCATCCATGGAGGATGGGGGGACCCTCTGTGGGCGGAGCCCCCCCAACATCTGGCACCGGAACAGGGACCAGAGGATTCCGGACCTGCTTTGACCAGAGGCTTTGAGCCATAGTCAGGAATGGCATGCCTAAGAGGATGGAAATTAGCACTTTCATCCCCCAGGGACAGGTACAGCTCTCGGTAATGGCCCCAGGCGTGTTACAGATAAGAGGAAAGGTTTCTGTCGTGTTGCCCCTTGGGTGGTTTCCTTCTCCTTTCTCTCCCTTGCACCCTCTTCCATGACAGGAGTCTTGCTTTCTCTCTCCCAAGCATTTGCTGCATTTTGCAGGCACAGGTCGCGCATTTAAAGGCCACTAGGGCACTCACCGCTAAAAGACACCCATAGAGGATAAGCTGGAACGTGGCCCGGGACAGAACACTAGGTTCCCTGCCAGCCACAAGAAAAAGTCCAAGCAAGGAGAGGCACACTGTAAAAGTACTCACATTCCCATCCCCTTCAGTAAGATCTCTGCCTAGGTTTAGGCTTGGGGAGGAGAAAGCAAAGACTTTCCCTTTAATCAGCTTTAAAAACAGCAACTAGTTACAGGGCTATTTACAAGCACCTCAGCAAATTCTTTCTTTCAAGCTGCCTTTTGCAGTCCTTTTAATTTTGCCTTTTCCCTCTGTCGCCTGCATAAGGAAAAGTGGATAGTGAAAAACTGGTTTTGTAATCGCTGTGCTTGCCGTGGGAGGAATTTCAGAAAAGGTTCATTTATTTGTTAAGGAATTTCTTTAAAGGTTTCTACAAATCCTCAGCCACGGGGAACGGGCTCTCTAAGGGACAGGAGCAATGTTTTAGGCTAATTCAGCAGCTTTTTAAGGCTGCTGGATGTCTCCCAGATAAGGGATCTTTAAATTTGGAAATATGGGAAAAAGCGGGGCAGAGAAGCCCTCATAATCAGGAAAGCTTAGACAAAAAGAAAAGGGACCTATGGGCGCCAGCTGAGTCCTTCCCATGGGTTGCCCCAGCTGCAGCAGGGGTCATGGCCCTGCCAACGCATGCACACTCGCAGCGTGGTGGGGCCAGACCTCTCTCTAGGACAGGCAGCAGTGGCAGAAGGGGAATTGGTCCCCCTCACCTCCCCTCCTCCCTGTGCGAGTGGGAGCAGCCTTCCCCTGTGCCCGGTGCCAGGCGAGGGTCCTGGCCCACTGGGTCAGCCCCCAGGGCCGCGGTTCCATGCAGTGCCTTGGTTTGGCCGGCACCTTGGTTTGCCCAGTGCCTAGTGGCATACTTAGAACTGACACAGACAGCACATCACAAAAGGGAGTTCCACCCAGGGCATCCCTAAGGTGAGAGACAGCAGCCCCCGTGCTTTGGGAGGCTGCCAGTGTGCTTAGTTTTGAGAAAGGGATTTCTATTTACATTTCTACACCTGGGATAGGGGACATTTCTCAGCCCCACAAAAGTGTGTGGACTCAAATGTTTTGGTCTGGATGGGCAATTTGAACAAATTCAGCCTTACATCCTTCCCATCCCACTTAATATCTGGGGCAGGGACCTCTTCACTCAGTGGGGAATAGAAATCACCCTGCTCTCAGTGTTAACCCCAGAGGGTTGCAACCTCGAATGATTTGGCAGACAGATGTTACTCACTACCCCCCTTTCAGAAGATTCAAATATTTACATATATCTGTAGACACTTACTCAGGTGCTCTACATGCTACTCCCCTTACTGGGTACTCAGCAAAAAATGTTAGAGCTCATTGGCTTGAGGCCTTCAGCCACTTAGGCCATCCACAAGAAATCAAGACTGATAATGGCCCAGGATACATTGTACAAGCTTATCTCCCTGGCAGGGGAAGTAAGGCAGCCAAGAGATTAGGAGACTTCTTGCAGACAGAATGAGGACTCAGGCTATGTCAAAGTCAAGGGGCGAGGGTCCACCACCCCCTTTTTCTATAGCCCCCCAAGTCCTTCCCTGAGGGCCCCTTCGAGACCATGCCTGTTTTGGGTCATCCCTCCCTTGAGGAATCTTACCCGTCACTGGCTAACCAGTCATCCGCCCGGGGCCAAGGAGGGTGAAGTAAAAAGGGGCAGAGGCAGCACCCCTACAAGGAAGATAAGCTTTGTCTCCTTAGTGGCTTCTGGTCCCAAGGTCTCTCACTCAGCCTTAGCCATGGGGGGTTATAGCTTCTGAAACCAGGCAGGGCGGTTCCCAACACAAAATGGTTACAAGCAATCTAATAGATGCTGAGTTCAAAAACTGGTTATAAGGATGCTCAACTGAACTAAGGGGAAGAAGAGATGAACTTAGAACTTCAACAGCATTAAAAAAAGACGGACAGGGAAATCATGAAAAAGAACCAGTCAGAAATGAAGGTTACACTAACTGAAATGAAGAATAATTTACAGGAAATCAACAGTACAGTGGGTGAAGCCAAGAATCAAATCAGTGATTTGGAATATAAAGAATACAAAACACCCAATCAGAACAGGAAAAGGAAAAAAGAATAAAAAAAAAAAGGACAGAGTAAAGAGCCTCTGGGACAACTTTAAAAGCACTAACATTCACATCATGGGGGTGGGTGCTAGAAGAAGAGAGCAATGAAAATCTATTTGAAAAAATGATGACAGAAAACTTCCCCAACCTAGGGAAGAGCCCTAGGAAAGAGCCATACAAGTCCAGGAAACGCAGAGAGTCCCAAACAGGACAGAACTGAAAGACATACTGAGCTTCCCAGGCAAGAAAATGCTACATTTCATCGCCACCAAACCAGTACTACCTGAAATGTTAAAAGGTGTTTTTGAAGGAGGAGGAGAAAGAGAAGAGGAAAAGGAGAAGGAGGAAGAGAAGGAAGATAATACGAACAATAAAATGGCAATAAGTAGAACAGAAACAGACTCATAGATACAGATACAGAGAACATTTTGATGGTTGTCAGATGGGAGGCGGGTTGAGGGGGTTGAGTGAGAAACGTGAAGGGATTAAAAAGTACGAATTGGTAGTAGCGGAACAGTCATGCTGATGTAAAGTACAGCACAGGGAATATAGTCAATAATATTCTAAGAACTATGTATGGTGTCAAATGCGTACGAGATTTACTGGGACGATCACTTAGTAAGTTCCGTATGTCTAACCACTGGGTATCCACCTGAAACTAATACAATATTGTATGTCAACTAATTAAAAAATAAAAAATGATTAAGAAACAGCGTAGGCAAAAATTAAAGAGTGTTTAAATGCTTAACTGTACAGAATTCATTATACGTGAGGTTGAGAAAAGACCAATGTGGACTAGAGTAGCCAAGTAATGTTTCAAAGCACAGTGATTTGAGCTATAACTTCAAAAATGGTTAAAACATAATTAGAATTTGGAGACAGGGAAATGGAAGTCCCACAGACGATATAAAACAGAAATAAAAGCAGAACCACAAAATACAGGGTCTGGCAGAAGTAACGCCTGCTTGAGTGTGGTTGGTAGGGTAATAATACAGGTATAATAATTTCTAGTTTTAATTTGAACATTTCACCTAAAATGTCACATGGTGTGCTTGAGTATGATATTGTTATGTTATAGAATTACATGCTTATTACTTTGTAATAAAAAAGGGGCATTATTTGTGCTGGGACCTGTATAAAGCAGACAGTGAAGTGCCCAGTAGACTGAAGTGAAGGTGAATACTGGTTAACAGCAAGAAATAGGGTTGGATTGATTGTATGCAGCTAGATTACACAGGTCACTGAAACCTCATGGAAATCCTCAGACATGACATGGTAGGTAAGGTGACATTATCGTAGGTTTTTAGAAGGGGACAACGTGAAGAAGGATATTTTAGAAGACTTATTTTGGCAACAATATACAGCAGAGTTCAATGGTGGGAGTGAAGGTCAGGGGCAGAAAGCGACTATGTTGCTACTGGAATAATTCAGGAGTGAGATGGTAAAGCACTGAATTATGGTTCCGAAGTATAGATAGGAAAATAAGGAGAAACTTAAGTGACAGTGCAAACTTGGCAATTTGTTAAAATACTGGGCACAGGGATGAGAGAAAAATCAAATATGAAACCAATATTGCCAGCCTGATGGAAAGAGGAAACTGGTATCTTACTACCAAAAGCAGAACTGGAAATCAAAGCAAATTGAGGCAGCAAGGCACTATGGCACAGAAGAAGGATTACTGTGAAATGCCAAGTTTAATATGACAGTGGTAGGTAGCTGCCTCTACTCTGGTGAAGGAATGAGTAGATGTGGTTAGAGCTGTCTGTTCAGCCCATCTATTTCTTGATGTTAGCAAAGAAGTGAAAAGAGAAAAACAATGGATGGCTGAGAGGTTAAGTGTCTGGATATTCACAATTAAAGAGCATCGAGCCCTGGCTGGTGTGGCTCAGCGGATTGAGTGCTGGCTTGAGAACCAAAGAGTCACTGGTTTGATCCCCAGTCAGAGCATATGCCTGGGTTGCAGGCTGGGTCCCCAGATGGTGGCATGTGAGAAACAACCACATATCAATGTTTCTCTCCCTCTCTTTCTCCCTCCCTTCTCCTCTCTAAAAGTAAATAAATAAAAGCTTTTCTTAAAAAAAGAGAAGGGTATCTAGAGGAAGGGAGCAGGAAAAATAAAATGTTAATCAGAGGTAAGGTCCAAGAGAGCAGGGATTTTGCATCTTTGCTCATGGAATCCTCAATGCCAGGCAGAGTAGCTGATACAAAGGCAGCTTTCAAAAAGGAATGAATGAGAATTTCAAACCTTCAAAGGAATCTTAGTGACGAGAAGAAAAGTTAAAGACATAATGAAAGATAAAGACTAAAAAAGGGCCACTAAGTTGGCAAGAAAAGCAGAAAGTCAGACTGCAAGAGTTTGAAAGGACAAGAGCAGAGAGATCTTGCGGAATACAGGGGTGGTAAGCTGATGGGCATACATCAGCTAAAATGAAGAGCAGCAGGGTGGCCAAGGGCATTCATTAGTTTACCTGTTTGGATATTTTTCTAAACTAAAAATATAATCCGCTCATTCAAGAAAATTTGGAGAATAATAAAGTAGGAGGGATACTGTACAAACTTAGTTAACACTTTTAAGATATATGTTCAAACTTATTCCACCAAAAATATGAGTGGGCTTGCATATCATACAACAGAGTAGGAAGTGAGAGACTGAAGGGGGAGGGAACGGGACAAGGAAAACAACAAAACCCAGGGCAAGATCAGCTAGCAATGGTTACTATCATTCTTAAATCTTTTTCTTAATGGCCAAAATACTACTTTTCTGCTTTTACTATTTTTATTATTGACAGTAAAGATTTTTGCATAGTTTAATTGTTTATATTTCATTTTATAAAATGAGTACTTACATTCTTCATTCACTTAACTAATGACTTTTTTTAACTCTATGAATGAGCTCTTTAGGTCACTGAGAGATCAACTCATTGTTTTACTGCAAAAACTTTTCCTCCAAAGTTGTTTGTTGATGTTTTAAGAAAGTCATAAGCATGTAAAAAGTCACAGGAAGAACAGCCAGTGGAAAAGAACAGTCTGATGATGCTGACAGAAACAGGGCATGTGTTAGAACAAATTCCATAAACACACGGAAAGGGATGAATCCAAAAGGGGAAAACAAACTGCCTCTGATTATGGAAAAGTACATAGACACAGGTGCCAAGATACAAAAGTGAAGGCAAGGGTTGAATGAGATCCATGAGGGACCCCACACCAAATATTCTCGTCCTCTTCGTGAAGTGGCCGTCTTTCACCGACTGTCCATTCAGAGTACACAGTCCTCTTCCAAGACTGCTCTCAGAGCAGCTCCTGGTCCTCTGCCCCAGTTCTCACTCACACCTAACTTTTTCTTCTCCATTATTACTTTATAAATTTTCCTCGACCTTTCTACATTAAAGTTTAGGCGAGAGGATTGTGATTGGTGGAAAACCCACGCCTCAGTCAGGCAAATTTTGTCCTAAGCTATTTTTCTCTAATTATTCTCATGACTAACAAGGCTTACTGTTATCCACAATTCTCAATATCATTCCTGTTAGTGAGAATAAAGATTTCTCAATAAGCATATTGATGAGTGAATTTTGCTAATAAAGATATTATGTCCTCATCAAATCCCTCTCTGTCTTCCTTTTTTTAAAAAGAAGGTTTTATTTATTTATTTTTTGAGAGAGGGGAAGGGAGGGAAAAAGAGAGGGAGAGAAACATCAATGTGTGGTTGCCTCTCACAACCTGGGGACCTGGCCCGCAATCCAGGCATGTGCCCTGACTGGGATTCGAACTGGCAACCCTTTACTTTGCAGGCCCAGCACTCAATCCACTGGAGCTACACCAGCCAGGGCCAAAGCTCTCTCTTCTAATTCTGTATTTGTTTATACCACTGATTACACTGAAGCATTTAACAAAATCTTTTTGTTAGATTCAATTGATGATGCATGCAACTACCACCCAAGAGATGCCTCTTTTGAAGGCAGAAAAAGTGTATTATGACCTTTTAATCTTCCTATGCCTGTATATAGTAGACAGTAAAATACTAATGTACAGCCCTGGCTGGTTGTGGGCCAGGTCCCCAGTGAGGGGCATGCACGAGAAACCACACATCGATGTTCCTCTCCCTCCCTTCCCCTCTCTAAAAATAAATAAATAAAATCTTTTAAAAAATAAAATACAAATGTTCCTTGACCACTACATCCTGTAAATTCAGGATTAGTCTTTGATCATCTCACTACTTTAAACGTGTGTACACAGAATGTGGCCACACACTCCTTGCTAATATCTTCTCCTTCAGAAAAATGGACCATGCATTTACTAATCTGACAGTTAAATTTTACATTTAATAGATCTAATGACTACAGTCAAATTAGGGAAGTGATTCACTTACATTAACTAAAGCACCTTGTTCAAATTAATTTCCCAAGCTCCCAGAAGCACAAACTTTACTTCCAGCCAGATGTCACAGAAGTGACACTCTTACCCAATTAAACTTTTAAGATTTCATACATACTGCAAAAACAATGGCAAGTTCTTGGCTACTCAATATTTCATTGCCGTGTTGTAAATTACTTATTTTGTAGTGGTTGCTTTGTTTCAGGCATATTTGGTCTCTGAAATCCTACAAACTTTATATGTTAGAAATGTTTAAAGAGGAAATGTTTCATTAATTCAGTAAAAATTCACTAAAACGGAATTATCTCAGGTAAGACCAATCTAAATTACTGGGAAAAAAAATTTATACAACTCAGACCATTGTTTCCTGGGAGTTGGGAAAAGTTTCACTGAAGTGGTGGCACATGAGCTGGATCTTAAAGTAGAAAAAAGAGAAAAGTTCTTAAGGTAGCAGGTAGAGACCAGCATAGGCATAATTAGAGAAACAAGATAATGAAAACAAAGAAAAAGGGTTAAAGATAGTGCAAACTGAGGGAGCCACTTAATACAGTAATCCCCTATTTTCATCTTGTAGCTACTTGGCAGTACCAGTTGATCAAAGTAGGAAAGTCACAGAAAAATAAAAGAATACAAGTAGAAAAAGAAAACCACAAACATAAACGCTCTCCACGCTTGGTCTGTGTCTTAAATTTAGGTATCTTAAATGGCAATGCCATAACCCTAGGGACTGTCACCCTCTAAGATAATGGCAATGGTTCTAATGTTTACGTATAATGGAGCTCACACTCTAAAAATTACAGATTTAAGGAAAAAAGGGGAAAGTAATTATAGGGCATACGTACTACCATCACTTCCTATCCCCACGCCCTTGGTAAGCATCACTAATCAGATTTAGCATTCAAATTCAAGTGAATTTGCTAACCCTGTGTCAGAATGAGTAAGAAAGTACCTTTTTGCCACGTGAACCCTTGCTATCCAAACCCAGACTATGAATGGATTTAAGGTGAAAAAAAAATTTTTTTTTAGATAAGGCTATTTGGAAGAGATGGTAGTTCATACCATATGGATTCTTGTCTCCCAACATTCCAAGACATCACAGATTGCAATCTGTCACTCTGACCTCTCACTCTGAATTCAAAAATCAAATAGAGGTTCAAGTAGCAAGGAATACCTGTATGTTTCAATCTGTTCTGTGATATGATGAATACAAAAATCTCACCTCCCATACATTTTATAATATATATAGAAGCTACTGTAGTAGATGTCTGACAGAGGCACTGTGCATAATTAACCAAACCTCACTGTTTTCTATTTCCTCTTATAAATTGGAGGCACATAAACCATGAAACAGAACAAAGTAAATGTCTCAGGAAAAAAAAATTAAATGTTTCAGTTTTTACTCACACGGGTTAGGTTAAGTGTTAACTATCTTAATCTCATAGTCAGCCATCAAGTGCACTAAGGCTTCAGAGATTATTGTTCCTTTATTATTTTGCCCAGGGCAAGAAGATTTTCCTCCTTCAGGTCCATGCTGCTCACCTTTAACCTGAACTCTTAGAATCTTGAGAAAACAGAAGAGAAAGCAACTAGATACACAGAGACTGAGGAAAAGGAGGCATTACATAAGAGTGGTCTAATTTGGTCGGAGGGATGGAGTAACGATCTAACCGTCCTATTCTTTATACTCACAAAGGGCACTCTGTCACAACTACACATTAAAATGTCTATCCTAGATGAAGAAAAGTTGTGAAGCTGAACCCTACCCTGAATTATTCTGAAAAGAACACAAACCTTTCTAATTTACATAACCAAATTTACAATATAACATTTACCACTGCCTTAAAATATTCATTACTACAGAAAAACGTTCCTGTGTGTTTATGAGAATTGACCACCTGTTTAAAAACAAAACAAGCACATAAATAACACCCCCAGTGAAATCTCTCCACTCACAACTACAGGATTACTGCACAGCCTTACATATATTTTTGCATAATCAACAACTCTTAGAATACTTTAAATGTAATACATGCCCAATAAATATTTGCAGGCTGAATTTACATTGACGAACTCCTGCACAAGGTAACAGTAGTGAATACCACCTTCAGATAGTCCTCCACAGCTAAAAGCCCAAAGGAAGACTGACAAATCCTAATAGTTTGTCCATCGAAAATGTTCTGCTGATTGCCGGTGATTAGTTACTGCTGTTAGTTTTCAATGTGCTTATAGCATGCTTTACTATTGCTGTCAATATTAATTTAGTAACAAGAGCCATAATTTAACTTAAAGGAACTTGCAAGGTCATCTAATATGAACATTTCATTTTCTAGACAAGGAAACTAAGATCTATTTTTACTAAAGTTAACACTCTGGCACTTGTCACCTTTTTCCACGGTCCCCTAAATTAATAAAAGCGATGTTTCACTGCACATTCTTGCTTAGGTTAATATTACTGTACAACCGAATGGACAGTCCTCAAATGCCAGCCTCTAGCATAGTACTTCATGTATAGCTGGTAGTCAGGGAAGTACTTACTGTTCTTGCATAAAGTGCTCAAATTTGAGTAAATGTCAATGTTCATTTTAATTATTTTCATTTGTATAATTTTAAAATGCAACATTATTTTTCTAATATAAAAAGTGATTCGACAGAGGTTTTTATTCAAAGCATGTTTCATAACAAATACGATACTTCTATCTTTTCTACTACTGTGAAGCTCATTTCCCCCAATAAGGCCAAAAACTAATAGTGATACAGAAACTAAATCAGTTCTGTACATAACATCATTAAAGGTAATACCCAACAGGGAGAGCAAATTGGTCAATTACTTATACATACATGCACACACATCCACTGCCTAAGCTAAACAAGGCCAGAAAGTCAAGGGGCTTGAAATTGTTTAACTTGCCTTTCTGGTCAATAGAGGAGACAAATCCATCAGTTTCAAATGCAGAGAACCTTCTTTCTGGAATCAGAAACACTTAGTGCTGGGATGCAACTATCACTAGTGGCCTCAACACAGACAAGCCAAAAAGCACCCTAAGTCTTTGGTGTGCTGTGTATGTAAGACAAACTCAGAGTAGATAGCATGTCAACCAACTAATTGAAAATACATGAAAGCCGGCTGATGTACTAGTCCGTCTTTAATTTTAAAGCAAAATGAAGGTCATGGGCTATATAGTTAAAGTCAACTTTACGCTGAGGAGTTTTATAGTAAATGTTTCCTACTGCAGTTGAAGGAACAATAACTGTTTCTCAAACAAAGCTAAGAAACTGCCTGACCCAGAACCAAGGACAGAACTGCCAAGTTCTAGGAGAGGGCACAGAAATCAGGACTAATGTGGAATCACTACATAAACCTTAGGATCACCATACATTGCTCATTGTAAGAAATGAGAAATAGGAAAGTTAAACAAAAGTCCTCAACTTGGAATTAAATTAGAATTTAGATAACATCCAAAATGGTCCACACGTGTAATTCTACTTTGATTATAACTGTAAATCTAAAATGTACGAGACTCAGAAGTCTGTATGACTTCCAAGATTGAATAAAGACAAGGAGCTCTGGTCCCTGCACTGCTTCCATGGTTTGATAATGAATCAAAGGAATCTCATAATTTACCTGTCATTCAATTTATCTGTTTCCGTAAAGTGGATAGAACAATGACACATCTTGTAAGACTGTTTTAAGAAATGGTTTACAAGGTCTTACTTGATAATAAAGTTAAATAAATACAAATAACAATAAGCACTAATTCTTTTAAGAATCCCTGAATTTGTTTGTTGAGTAAATACAGTATTAGAGTATTTTCTACAATGAAACATCAGGGTTTCGTTTGAATTTCTAGGAAAAGGTTTGTAGTCTCTGGGTCACAGTCTAATAGTAAATATGTTAATCACTCCCACTCATGTAGGTAAACAATTATTCTTAAAAATAACTAATCACAAACAGGCAGAAAACACAAATGTAATTTTTTCTACAGCAATTTTTCTCTGTAAGGGTTTCAAGTAAAACTGCTTCAAAAAGGAAATTAAAGCCCTTAGCAATTTCTTTTTGTTTGTTTAAGCAAAAAATAATTTTAAAATTATGAAGACACTTGGAGATAAGAGGAAAGAAAAACTTGCTTTGGTATTCTTTATTTTAGGTAACCAAAGAAGGGTACAATGTAAGCTAACGTCTGCAGTGAGGTTTGGTTGTGGCTTTGCTTTAGGTTGCCAGTATGGGTCTTCATTTACAAAAAAACATGGGTTACTGGTTTTCTTTTTCTTAATGAAAAGTTTGTAATTCTACTGTTTATAAAATATACATAACATTCTTACAGTATATTCAGTATTGAACACACTTTTGCAAACAAATCGCCTTTCAAGCGAGTAGTGTAAATCACTTGGACCTTTGTCTGTGGAGTGGGAATGAGGAAGGTCAAGAAAAGTGCATGCAGGCTTGTTAACCTGGATTTCAGTTGAAGCTCTTCATAAATATACAAATATTACACCACTATCAAGTTAGTAATATCTTTACTTGCTAGAACTATCTTAAAAATACATATCTCCAATTATTAAGAAATACAGTTGCTGATCTCCTTAAGTACTTTAATTTCAACTTTGAATGCTTAATCTTTTTTTTCCCAAAGACTCACTTGATGCTTGAAATTATCATGGGAATACTTTTATCAAATAGCATTTTAGTTTAACAAACAAAAATAAATAATTATGAACTGAGATAATAATCCATTGTCCAGCTAAAGGCCTACATCACAACTATATTTATATTTGTAGAATAGGAGAACAAGTACAGACATGTTTGCGATCTGCAAGTCCAATGAGCTCTGGTCAACCTAAATGCAAAACCCATTTAATAATTTTTAAATGTTACATTTCTGTTTAATGTAATTTTAGACATTCATTAGTAATGTTACCGGAGATCGATATAGGAAATAACAAAACTAATTAATTTCTCAGAACATTATCAGGTAATAAAAAAATTGGTAAGATATTATTGCCTCAAGAAATGTGAAATGAGATACCTAAAGAATTGCAACCTTATCTATTAAAAGTGATTTTAAGTTCACATATATACATACTGCTTCTTAGAAGATGGTATTACAGGTATTCCACTTTTTAATGTCTTTATTTTATATAACTATTTGATGAATACCAAACAAATCCTGCCTTGGGGAGCATGGAATATGAGCCTATACATTAAATATATCCACTAATTTTTTGATCACTAATGTTTTTCTTTAGTTTTAATAATTTTTGCAAACAGGATTTCTAAAGTTGAAAATTAAATGCCAGTAAGTGTGCCACTATTATTTTAAAATAAAGATTAAAATTGTACATGTGGGAATTAAGGTTAAGGTATTTGTTGCCCACTATTTTTTCAGGGCAGGTACCAAAATCTTAAAAGTGTACTCTACCTCAGGATAAGTTTTCTCATACTAAAGTCAGCACAGTTAAGTGGTAATGGATGTGTAAACATAAATTATCAATGAAAAAAGTAATCAAATCACATGATTTACCAAAAGAGCACTCTACTATCATTATTATTCAAACACTTCAGTCACTTACCTGTACAAATTACTCTATTTTAAAAATATAAAATGAAGATTCCTTTCCCCCTAGTGTTCTCATAATAAACTAAAATATACATAACTAATTCAACTTTTTAAATGTATCTTTCTTAAAATATTTTAGTCTTTTCAACTTGGGTGTCCCTTATCTGAATGTACACACCAAAGTGCTTTAAATTCATTTTAATGATGATTTCAGGGACACTTAAATTACATCAATAGGGGGAGGAAAAATCACTCCAGTGCAGGTAAGCAGTTTAACCATCTCCACCTTTAAATTGTGGCTTTTAAAAGGGGATAAGGGTACCAACTGAAGAATAAAGCCTTCTTGCACACTCATTCTCACTCACACACACACAGATACACACACACACACAATACTATTTTTCTGACCTCTTCGGGTTGCCACAACATGACTACTGTCAAAGTCAAAAATAAATAATCCCTTAAAATATATCAATTTCATTTTTTAATTAAAAGTGAAAGCCATATACTCAGCTGTCAACTACTGTAGTAATAAAACTATAAGAGCCTGCACTGACCTACTTCATATTAGCATCATGACAACATGGATGTACACCAGGAAAATAATGAAAATTACTATACAACAAACCTTAAATTTGTATTTAAAAATTGTCACTTTTTAAATGTGCAAATATTGTACTGCAATGCCAGCTATCTTATGACACATTTATTTTTAAATTGCAATATAAAAGAAGTTTTGATATTTTAGAAGTCATTTAATTAATGATGGACATGGACATAGAGGATTTCATTTTTTAAATCAGAGCTTTTTAATATCAATTAAATCCTATTTTTAAACTTCTATTAAAAGTAGTCTCAATTTTAAAAAGGCACTACACTTTTAAAAAATGTTAATGAAGAATCCTACAAAAAGAATGCAAGTTCATGTTCAAAGAATATTTGCAATGCCTCTAAAAGGACAGACTTAACTCAGTATGTTTAATTATTAAAAGACTGCCACCAGTCTTTCAGAGTTTAATCTAATTCGGAAATATCAGAAATTCTCGTACAAGAAAGTACAGGAATAGCAAAGGATATTTTCATCTATGGTTTCTAAAAAAGACACACGAAATGGTGAGACATTTATTTTAAAGATATCTTTTTAAATTTAAAAAAATCACGGTGTAAACTACCACATTAAAATAAAATATCTTATATTAAAGAAGCCCTTTCTTCACAATCAATGCAAAGAATAAACTGCCTGGAGGAGAAATTTAATCTCAGAATAAAGGAGGCAAAAACGTTCAGAAACAGCAGCTAAACCAACTGAAAGGAAGAGACACATTAGGTTTTGTGCTGCCTATTAATATTCCTACGCACAATGTCTGTTTGGTGAAAATTCACAATACACTTCTTCCTCCGTGTATGACTGCAAAAAGGAGTAAACACATTTCACATTCCTCAGTCCCAAATTCATGCTACCATCACATAAGATGACAATTTCGACCTAAATTTCTCTTACATACAAGTGAAAACCATAAATAACTTGTTTATCTGCACTCACAATTGAGGAGGGGGCACAAGCATTTTGGAGATACGGAGACCAAGGGCTGATGCAAAGTCCCCACACCTCCAGGGGCCCAATAAATATGCATTCGACCCTGGATACCCACGTTCAATGAATGCATCAGTCTGCTCCTCCGCTCCCTGCCCGCCGCCCCCACCCCCTTTGCAGCAGAAATGTGCCTGGGCTTTTTTACCCCAGCGATGGTGGATCCTCTTACCAGATGGAGTTCTTGATCTCGTGTTGCAGCGCGCTGGCCTCTGTCCCTGGCAGCCCAGGCACAAGGGCTGGCAGAGCCACCCCCGAGTTGGGGGTGCTGGGGGGAAGCTGCTGATGGGCATCAGGCTGCTGTGGTGGCGGCTGTTGTTGTTCCTCTGCCATCGCTGCTGGAGGAGTGGGAGGGAGGGAGGGAAGATGGGGGCGCGGGGAAGGGTGAAGGAATAGACAGGGAGGGGAGGACGACGGGGGAGAGAAGGAGGAGGGGGGAGGGGAGGAAGAGGAGGAGGAGGAGGAGGAAGGAAGCTGGATAAGCTAGGCCTTTACCCCAGGGCTCGAGTGAGTCGCCTGCCGCCTGGGGGACATCACCGGGGAGACCAAGAGGCTCCTTATGGCCGGGGCGCTTCACCGCGGGAGAGGCATGGCGGCGCCCCTCAGCCCCCCGCTGCCGCCGCCTCCTGCCGTCAGCGGCCGGGGCTAAGGGATAAGGAGGAGGCGTCTGAAGACGAAGTGGGGGGCAAGGCTCCCCCAAATCCAAGGAGAATGGTTGCTCAGAGACTTCACGGCCTGGCCTTCCTTTCTTGCCCCCGGGTATTTCTATGCCGGGGGGCCCCGCTCTGCTGCAGCCCCAGGCTCAGCTCCACACCACTCCCTACGCCGCCGCCGCTCGCTCCTGGCCCCGCGGCCGCCGCTGCCCAGCCAGCCCCGGAGGCAGCCCTGTGCGCGCAGCCGCACTGCGGCCCGGCGCAGACGGCAAAACACCTACCGCTCCGCCGGGCGGGGGTGGGGGGGCGTGGACCAGTGTGTGCGGGTGCCCCGGCGCGGCGCGGGGTCTGGGAGGGGGACGCACGGGTGTGGAGGCCGAGCGCGGGCCCCTTGGGCCCGGAACGTGCACCGCCTGGGCGAGGAGGCTACTGGCCGCGCGAGTGAAGGAGAGCAGGAAAGCGTGGGGGAGGCGCTGGCGAGAGAAAGAGGACTTGCGGGAGGCGGAGGAGGAGAAACCAAATTTAATATTTGGCATGGAAGTGGGTTTTTTTTTTTTTTTTGCATCTTCAAAGCAAGGAAAATAAAATTAATCATTATCCCCCCTCCTCTCGACAAGTGAGGATTACTTTTTTCCCTAGGTAAATGAAGAGAATTGAAGCAGATAAGAGGATATGCTGACTTTAAGGAAGCCCCCAAAGAAATACACCCGTTGGAATTAACCACCCTATAGGTAATTCAGTCTTGAACGGAAATCGCAAGTCAGGAGCTAGGTTGAGTGCTCCTCAGTCGGGCATTCAAAGCCCTCCAAATCTGGCCCCACTTTAGCTATCCAATCATAGCTCCCTTCATCCCCCTGCAAGAACTCCAGGCTCCAATCAGTGAAGTCTCCATGCCATTCTCAACGCACAGCAGATTCATTCTTCCTTCGTGCCTTTGCTCATGCTGTTCTCCTCACCTCCCCACTTCACCCCCTTTCCAGGAATGCCCGCCCTCCTCTGTGCCGCTCTCAAGCCAACCCAGGCTCTAAGGCACATCTCAAGTCGCGGCTTGTCAGGGTCCCTGGCAGCCAAGGCCCCTGCCTGATTCTGAAAGAAAAGCGTGTAGTTCTCTCAATATGGAGGCTCAGTCTCCAGCCACAAGCTCTTTGCTTTGGAGCCAGCTGAACCTCGGACACACTCTGCCGCCTTTCTCCCATTCATACTGAAGAGAGAGCTTTGCCCACTAAGAGTAAAACTCCCTACCAGAAACAAGCAAGTCCCCTTTAAGAGCAGAATTGGCTTTTCTAGGTGGGGCTGATCAGGGAGGCCCAAACTGCCTGGGTGTACAAGACAACAGCCAAGGCCCCTGGCACTAGATGGAACAGCTGCTCAGCTCACACTGACCTTTCTCTGGGCCCGTGGGTGTTATGAGCTCTTCAGCTTTAACTTTTTTTTGACAGTTTATATCAGATGTCTACCTGACAAGATTCTCTGGCCACTTTCCTGCTGTGCTTTGACTTTGGGCCATGAGATTCTACCTTTTAAACTCCAGGTAGGTGGAGAATCTGGCTTAGGATTCCTGGCCTTTGGAGTGCTCAGTTCCCTTCCTTGGCCTAGAACCCTCTGCTTTTGCACTACTGTGCCCTCAGGCCTGGCCCAGAGACCCCACTCCCAGACTGACCCTGAATGCTTGCACTTGGTGGGGTCAGGGGGAGGGAGGAAGAATACCTGTGTGCAAAACACAGCTCCTCCATGCAGATTCCAGGCCTCTTGGATTCCTTTGAACCTGAATACCCTTTGCACTGACTGTTTCACACAAAACGGTCCCCCTTTTCCATAACCTAAGAAACTGTTAGCTTAGCCACTTTAGGAAAATACAGGCTTATGAATTCATTTGCATATGTACCCTGAGTTTTATGTAAAGACAGTATTTTTCTGTACCAAATTGATAGGCATGCTTGCTGTGCACTAGACAGAAGCTTTGAAGAAGAATAAAAATAGCTAATGTTTGTTGGGCGCTTTCAGTGTGCCAGATCTAGCACTTTCCATACATTATCATAGTTCTTCCTCTCCAAACTATATATTGTAGGTACTGTTCTCCCTATTTTACAGATGAAACAGGAGCCTAGAGAGGTTAAATAGCATTCTTCAAGTTACCCCATCAGTAAATGAAAGAGCCAGGAGTTGAATCCTGGAAGTTTAATTCCAGAACCTGTAAGCCATATTGAAAATGAGGTTACACCGAAAATCTTGAATGTATATCTAAGCTTGTGTTCATGAGGAAGATGAAGGAAGTAAAAAGGCACTGGGGAAAGTTGCCAAGTCCCCTGGATTCTAATTTTTAACCAGGCCAAAAGAGAATGATGGCTCCACATTGCCACACCCTGGGAGGGGAGATCCTAGAGAGTGGGAGATTCATCCAAGGAAGCTAATGTATTTGAGAACTGCCGAAGGCCTTAAGAAAAGGAAGCTGAGAACCGAGACATTTCTTTAAAAGTTCGCTGCTTGGTGTCACATAGGCTGGCTTCCCAAGTGCAACTTTTGAGTTTTTTATAGGTTCCATAAAAGAGCCATGTCACCTCAGCGGCCACTAGAGGGCTCAGCAGAGCTGCAACCCTGAGCTGCCCTCTAGCGGGGGTGCTGAAAACGGCATTATTTAGCTTTGAGGGGCTTCAAGGACCAGCAGGAGGTTGGAGGAGGCATCTGGGACTCTTCTGGGTTCCATTGACAGTGAGAGGGGCAGCAGTTAGTATTGGACTGAGAGATCTTATTGCCAGAATGAGGCTTCCTTGCAGGGAGGAAAGGGACAGCCCCCCACTATTCACTTAACACCTGGGAGTAGAGCCCACGTTCTGTTACTCTTCAGAGACAGCTGTAAACACAAGTATGCCACTGGAAACCTAAAAGAAAATCTGATGAAGTTACCCAAAATACTCGGTTGGGACTCAACCCAAACCCTGACACCCTGAGTAAAGGTAGCAGTGTAGCCATGTGCTTCTGAAATTGTGTGTGCCCCTCTGGTGTCAAAACCATGTACTTTAAGAACCCAGAATCAATGGGGCTTATTTTCTCAGGCCTTCAGTTTGACTCAGTGAGAAATAATGGAAAACGCTATAGTAAGCATGAATTTTAAGATTACACTCTAGAATTTGAGCTCCTATTTCCCAATGCTGAGGAATACAGGTCTATTCTCCCTATAAAAGTGTACTCATAAGTGGAAAGTTTTGAGATACACTGATGTAGTGGGGAAGAAAGACTGCAGTCTTGGAAATTCAAGCCCTCTGTTTCCATCTCTGTAAAAATGAAAACAATGACATACCTCATGTAAAGTGATACCTAAACCACAGAAGTGCTGGACACATACATATAAAGACAATCTAAAGGTGGATGGATTGTGAGCATCTCAAAGGTAGTGACTATGTATTTATCCTAGTAGTCATGGTACATAATTCTTTACTCCTAGGTATTTAGTAAATATTTGTTGAAATCAGTAATCACCTAATTTTCTTAGCCCAGTACATTATACCATCTTCCTCTCCTATGTCTGTAAACCCTGCCTTCTTTAAGAAACAGTAAACTTTTTATGCTGTCCAGACTGTAGCATGTACATTTATCCTATATTTAATATGCTTCATATATAATATTATTGGGCACAGACAGTTGAAAGGAGAAGAAAGAAGGAAGGAAGGAAAAGAAAAGAAAGGAAGGAAGAAAGGAAGAAAAATGAACCTAGTCCCAACTTGAAGTAGGTTCCATTCTTTGGAGCAGAGAGACATACTAACATATATAAGTATTAATATATATTATATATATATTAAGTATACAAGATGACGAGCTCTAAAATAGGATCATATCTACTAATGCTATGGAGACATAATGAGGGGAAATAGTGGTCCTGCTCAGGGTAAAAGAGCTGTTTGGAGAAGGCCTCTTGGGTAGCATCTGAATAGGGTCTCATTGGGTGAACACAAGTGCAATGGGCTTAGAACATTGAGGGAAGAGAATTTCAGGTCAAGGGCAGCATGAGCAGTGGTATGAAGTCATGACAGGTTGAATGGGATGTGTGAATAATGCACAGCCCAGTGTCAGCTCTGTGCTCAGATCCTCAATGAAGTGTATAGAAGGAAATGAAGGGAGGGAGACACAAGCCCATTTTATAGACTGCTACTCTATATTATTAGTTATGATCTGACAAAAGATGAGGCCTAAAATAGGTTTTGTCAGTGGTAAATACTGGGTAAGTGCTTAAATCATGGTAGTTTACAGATACAGAAAAGATTAGGATCTACCCTATTCTCCTTTTCTTCCCCCTTAAAAATAAAAACATAATATTTTCTTAATCTCTTTTCCCTTGATCATTACTTCCCCTGCCTTCTTCCATTGCAAACTTTCCCTCTAGGAGCTAAAAGAGGAATAGGTAATCATATACATGTTATTATTACTTGAAGGAAAGAGGAAGGCAGGCTTTCCACCTCCAAATAATCTTTATTTTTCTTTCTTTTTTTGTTTGTTTTAAAAGATTTTATTTATTTGCTTGTTAGAGAGTGGGGAAAGGTGTGAGAAAGAGAGGGAGAGAAAGATCAATGTGCAAGAGATACATTGATTGGTTGCCTCTAGCATGCCCCCAACTGGGAAGGCTGGCCAGCAACCTAGGCATGTGCCCTGACTGGCAATCGAACTTCGACCTTTTGGTTCACAGGCTAGCACTCAATCCACTGAGTCCCAACAACCAGGGCTTTTTCTTCTTTATTTCTATTGTTGACACTACTACAGATGTTCCCATTACTCCCCATCCCCTCCCTGCTTTGCAAGTAATGGTTCATTTCTTTGGCTTAAGCTGATGTCTTTCAAAATGCATGTCGTCCTAGAGGAGCTGATATATTAAAATTCCAGTGCTGCAATATAACTTAACCTTCATTCATTCTTTTAATAACATGAAAGGGAGCAAGGTAGGGAGAATGGGGAAGGGGCCAATAAAGGAGAAAAAAAGCAGATTATGGAAGAGGGGGGTTGTAGGATTGAAAATCAAATGCATATTGGCAAATTTGGGTAAATGTTTTCCATGCCATACTTACTAACATAAGTATAATGTGAAAGAATAGATTATCCTGTTAGAGCACAAATGTTCCACTATGTCATTCAAATAATGATATGTTAAGGCAAAGTAGCCTGACTATTCAAACACTGGGCAAGGCAGCAGGCTGTTAACAACACTGTCACTACCTGGCTATGTGACCCTGTCCATACAAGCCATTCATTCAGGTCCCTTTACTTATCTCTAAGGATTAATGGGATCAAGTTCTCATAATGTACTTGGCTCTTCAACTGAAAGGTATTATGAAAATGAATGCCAGGAACTGCTTTGATTTCACTTAGAAATTTTCCACTGTTATTAGAACCGCATACATGTTTATGTTGTGACTGGCAATTCTCTTTATATTAAAGATGGTTCAAGTTAATATCATCTGTCTGAACTTTAAAAGAAATGTTTCCTTTTCCTTGAGGCTGGAAAGTTCTCCAATATAAATTTGATAGCTTGGAAATTCAGGCCAGCAGCAGCTGTGAAGAGAAGCAGGTAAAGAAAAAGCATATTTGCCTAACCCTAAAAGTGACGGTGAAAAGACCCTAGAGGCAGTCCTGCAATGAGGAAGTCAGCACATGCAGTCTGAACTGCTGCAGCCCAGTAATCCATAAACTTTATTATTTCTCAACTCATTTCAAGGCACAGATCAGTACCTATTATGTACAAATTATTAGGCAGGGGCCTTAGAAAGCGTTAAAAATAAGTGGTAAACACAGTAGTGTCCTGATCTTCAAGTTTATAATCTAATTGGAACACTAGACATATCAGCTCATATTTTTTTAAAAGTAAAAGTACAGGGAACAAACAAATAAAAAATATAAGTATGTGACAGGATAATTTATTGGGCTATTAATTTGTTTTATGTTCTTATATTCTCCCACCCATCTGTTCCAAACAGGTTTCAAGGGAGTATTCCTAGGCAGAAAGAAGCTGTCTGACAGGAACTCTCTCTTAGACAACCCCAGCGGGCACCACTCACCCTTCCTTCCTTCCTCCCTTCCTTCCTTCCTCCCTTCCTTCCCTCCTTCCTCATTCCTTCCTTCCTTTCTTCATTCATTTATTTAGATCCTCACCCAAGGACACTTTCATTTGCTTTTTTGGAGAGAGAGAGGAAGGGGAAAAGAGAAACATCAATGTAACAGAAGCACTGATGGTTGCCTTCCTATGCATCTGGACTGGGGATCCATGTGGGGATGGGAATCATACACAATCAGACTGCCAGGGATGAATCCCCAACCTAGGCATGTGCCCTGACTGGGAATCAAACCTGCAACCTTTTGGCTGTGTATGACACTCCAAGCACTGAACCACACTGGCCAGGTGGCACCACTCACATTTTCAATAAAACCTCCTGGACCACAGTTCCTTAGAATGCAATGTAAGTGTTATCCTTGGAGTTGTGCCCAACAATCTGTCATCCAAGTTCCTTGATCCTTGAGATTTTGCTAGGGGATTAAGGAAGTAAGAGCATCTGGGGAGCAAGGGACAGAAAGAGAGAGAGAAAGAGGGAGAAGGAAGGAGGGGTTGTGGGTAGGTGGAATTACAGGGAGAGAAAAAAACTTCCTCAAACTGGAAAGGAGTAAAAGGTCAAGATTCCAGAAATGGGGACACCAGCCTTGCTTCCTAGAAGGACCCCAAGAGATAGCCAAACCTCAGATAAATGTGTGATGGCTCTAGAGAGGCTGGGTGCCCCTGCCACTCTTGGTCCATGAGCAGAGTTTTGTCTAGATTCTAGGGACCATATATCCCTGAACAATGAAGATCCAAAGTCCATTGTTCCTCATTGTCCCCCATTTCCCCCCATTTTCCAGGCTGAGCATAAATCATCCAAGACTCTAGTGCACCACTAGGGTAGCAAGGGAAGGAAGCCAAATAATAACTGGGACTGGATCCTTCCACTCCAATAGAATTAAGGCTGGGATTAGTTAAGTCTATGGTGAATTTAATTTAAACAAAATAAATAAATGTGGCCTTTCTTAGGTACCCAAATTTGTACTTGCAAATTGAAACCTACTAGTGGTGGATACTATATACAAAACAGAATTATTAGGTGAGATGTTTAATATTAACTGCAGTTATTGGCACAGCTAATAACTGACGAGAGAGTTCAAAGAAAGAAAAGAGCAAAAGGAGCTAAAGTAATTAGAGGTGGCTTCATACAGAACCTGGGACAGAGCTAGAGTAAAGCAAACTAGAGCAACCAAACCACCAATACTTACAAGCTCGGAACAGCTAAGAGGTTAGAGGCAATTTTAGGGAAGCTCCTAGCTCAGAGAGAGCAGATTCAGTGAACAGGGGGTAATGACCACAGTGATGAATTGAGACATTGCATTTGTAGCAGCTGGACTGCTGACTCCTTCCCTTTTCCTGCTTATAATTGTCCACAGATCAAAGCAGTGAGCCTGTGAGTCCTGGGAATCAAAGAACAAAACAGTAGCAATGGACCCCAGGATGGGCAGTGGGACTTCTCACTCTAAAAACAAACATTCTGCCCAGCAGTATGTCCTTCCCTTCCCCCATGAGCACAAGAGTCAGAGACCACATTAAGCAGAAGTGCAGTGCTACTAGGAATTCTCATTTACAAAGTTCAAGAAGAATCAAACACAAGAACAATACAAGTTTGTAGAAGCACCAAACTCAGTAAATTCTGAAACCGTACCTAAGGAATGATAGTTAATAATTAAAATAAAAAGGTAAGTATAAATTTTAAGATATAATTATAAGTAAAATATATACTTATAAGTATTACAAATATAAAGGTTATCTTCAAAGAGATTCAGGGTGTTATATCCATGGAAATGAAGCAAACAGTGATCTTAGGGATTACAAACATTGTTTTAAAAATTTTTTAAAAACTCCAAAGATGTGTATCACCAACAGAATCTCCTCGAAAGGCTGACTATAGCATGAACTTTAACAAAATAAATAAAGAGAAAGATGAAGATGTTCAAGAAAGAATGAAGAGGGGAAAAACTAGTTAACCTGTAGTTATCTAATATGGCAAATGTTGAAAAGTTAATAACATAAAATTAAGCTCTAGATCAGATGTTGGCACACTTTTTTTTTTCTGTAAAAGGCCAGAGAGTAAATATTTTCTGCTTTGTGGTCCAGTTTCTACAATGCTACTCAGTTCTGCTGCTGTAGTGTGAAGACAGCTATAGATAATATAATTGAATGGGCATGATTGTGTTCCAATAAAACTTTATTTACTGAACAAGCAGCAGGACAGAGTTGGCCTACAGGTCATTGTTAAATGTTGGGTCCTAGACGACTGCAGTATAAAGACAGCAGAGACGAGGTGAGAAAACTATGATCCCTCTCTCATGTGTGTGCTCTCTCTGGTCTCTCTCTCACACACGCACAGCCAGATGGCAGAAAAAAAAAGTCAAACTGTCAATAATCACAATACCTGAAAAATAGATTCAGTTTCTTCAATAAAGACAAAGAATCTCAAATTTGGTAAAACAAGAATAACAATGTATCTAGTTATAAGCTATTTACCAAAAATATATCTAAAAAGAACGTTGAAAATAAAGAACATACAAAGATATATTAGCTAAAAATGGATAAGTGTGGTAACATTAATGTTAGACAAAAATAACTTAGTATTAAGAGAATTTGACAAGATAAGGCACAATTATATTGATGAAAGAAGCAATTCCATAATTTCTATTAATAATGAATCTTGAGACTTCCAGTCAAGATGGAGGTGTATATAGACACACTGAGCCTCCTCGCACAATCAAAAGACAGATAACAACAAATTTAAAAACAAAAAACAACCAGAACTGACAGAAAATCGAAGTGTATGGAAGTCCAACAACCAAGTAGTTAAAGAAGAAACATTCATCCAGACTCGTAGGAGCGGCAAAGACGGGCAGCCAGGCCAAGAGGACGGGCAGCCAGGCTGAGAGGACTCGCGGCAAGGCAGCAGCTGGAGGCCTGGGGCAGGCAAGGCAGTGGCTGGCAGACCTGGCAAAGGGGCAAATTGTGGACGAGGTGGTCCCACATTTGTATGCAGACAAACTGGGAGGAGCAATTGGGGAGTGAGACAGACCGTGCAACCCAGGGTTCCAGCATGGGGAAATAAAGCCTCAAACCTCTGACTGAAAACACCTGTGGGGGATGCGGCAGTGGGAGAAACTCCCAGCCTCACAGGAGAGTTAATTGGAGAGACCCACAGGGTCCTAGAACGTACACAAGCCCACCCACTCGGGAATCAGCACAGAAGGGACTAATTTGCTTGTGAGTATGGGGGAAGTGATTGAAAACCAGCAGAGAGGAGAACAAGTGGAACTGTTCCCTCTCAGACCCCTCCCCCACCATGTCAAAACGCAGCAACGTGGGTTACCCCACCCTGGTGAACACCTAAGGCTCTGCCCCTTATACATAATAAGAGCGCCGAGACAAAAAAAAATGGCCCAAATGAAAGAACACATCAAAGCTCCCCAAAAAATACAACTAAGCAACAAAGAGAAAGCCAACCTATCAGCTGCAGAGTTCAAAACACTGGTAATCTGGATGCTCACAGAATTGATTGAATAGGGAGGCAAATTAGATGAAAAAATGAAGGCTTTGCTAAGTGAAATAAAGGAAAATGTACAGGGAACCAACAGCGACAGGAAGGAGACTGGGACTCAAATCAACGGTGTGGACCAGAAGGAAGAAAAAACCATTCAACCAGAACAGAATGAAGAAACAAGAATTCAAAAACATGAGGAGAGACTTAGGAACCTCCAGGACATCTTTAATGTTCCAACATCTGAATTATAGGGGTACCAGAAAGAGAAGAGGAAGAGCAAGAAATTGAAAACAAATAGTTGAAAAAAAATAATGAAGGAGAACTTCCCCAATCTGGTAAAGGAAATAGACTTCCAGGACATCCAGGAAGCTCAGAGAGTCCCAAAGAAGTTGGAACCAAAGAGGAGCACACCAAGGCACATCATAATTACATTAGCCAAGATTAAAGATAAAGAGAGAATCTTAAAAGCAGCAAGAGAAAAGGAGACAGTTACATACAAAGGAGTGCCCATAAAGCTATCATATGATTTCTCAGAAGAAACCTTACAGGCAAGAAGGGAATGGAAAGAAGTATTTGAAGTCATGAAAAGCAAGGACCTACATCCAAGATTACTCTATCCAGAAAAGCTTTGGTTTAGAATGGAAGGGCAGATAAAGTGCTTCTCAGACAAGGTCAAGTTCGAGGAGTTCATCATCACCAAGCCCTTTTTATATGAAATGTTAAAGGGACTTATCTAAGAAATAGAAGATCAAAAATATGAACAGTAAAATGATAACAAACTCACAATTATTAACAACCAAACCTAAAACAAAAACAAAAACAAACTAAGCGAACAAATAGGACAGGAACAGAGTCACAGAAATGGAGTTCACATGGAGGGTTATCAGTAGGGGAGTGGAAGGGAGAGAGAGGGGGAAAAGGTACAGAGAATACGTAGCATAAATGATAGGAAGAAAATAGACAGGGGGAGGTTAAGAATAGTATAGGAAATGTAGAAGCCAAAGAACTTATATGTACGACCCATGGACATGAACTAAAAGGGGGGAGTGTGGGTGGGAGGGGGTGTGCAGGGCAGAGGGGAATTAAGGGGGGGAAATGGGAAAACTGTAATAGCATAATCTATAAAACATATTTAAAAATTGAAAAAGTAATGAATCTTTACAAACCTAATAATATAACATCAAAAGTCATGTTGGTGATGTAACTTATAAAGTAAAAACTGATAGAAATATAACTAGGTATGAAAATATACAGCCATTTTGGAAGACTTCAAAATATTTCAGAAATTGACAGATCAAGTAGAAAAAAGTAAGTAAGGGTAGAGAGGATTTGAATAACACAATAAAGAAGGCTGACTGAGTAGCAATAAAGGACTTTTATACAATAAATGGCGAGTGCACAATCTCTTCAAACACACATGCAACATTAACTACCTGCTAAACACACACAAAATGTTAATAATTTCCCAGATAAGAAATCATTCAGGTCACATTTTTTTATCACACTGCAAAAAAATTCGGACTAAATGAAGATATACAATAAATAATTTTTATAAACTTGGAACTTAAAAAATAGCATTCCTTTAAATAACTTTAACTTTGTAATGTACTCTTCTTTTTTTAAACAGTTTTAATTATTCACTTTAATAAAAAGGAACTGAAAATGAAGTTTTAATCATTTAGAAATAACGATACCTAAAATGTATTGAACATTACCACACAACAAGCATTGTACTAAGTGATCTACGTGGATTATTTCATTTTATTATTACAGTAATCCTGAGAAGTTGACTTCATTATAATTTCATTTCACAGATGAGGAACTAAAACACAAAGCTCTGTTAAATAACCTGCCCAAGGGCACAGAGTCAAAAAATTATGGAGTTGTCATTTGAATCTAGATAGTATTGTCCAAAGCTGGTATCTTTAACCACTACAACAAGAAGGGCAATGGGATCAATATAAATCAAAATGTACATGTATGCAGAGAGAATACGCACCCTTGAGTGCATATACTAGAAAATAGTAAAAGATTGAGTAAAAGTAAATCATGTATACAGCTCAAGAAACTAATGGAAAATATAATGTATATAAGAAAACTATTACCAAAGATAAAAGCAGAAATGAATAAAATAGAAAGCAGAGATAATTTGTATAAAATTAAAATTCAATTATTTGAAAAGAACCAAAAACATCAGAAGTCTAGAATGTCTGACCAAGGTTAAAAAGAGAGAGAGAGAGAGAGAGAGATTATCAACATTAGAAATGAAAATGGGACATAATTATAAACTTGGAGTAGATTCTAAAATAATATGAGTGAGATAAATACTAAATTTAAGCCAATAAATGAGAAAAGGCTAGGTTAAAGGATTTCTGGAAAATGTAAATCACCAACATTCATGAAAGAGGAGATACTTATATGAAAAGAACTAATGACAACAAAAATGAGAGTACATTAAGGTAGTCAAACTCTTTCTTTGAAAGGTCACCAGATACAGATGGTTCTACAAGAAAGGAACAAAGACTTCCGGCCAAGATGGAGGCATAGGTGGACACACTGCAGCCCCGCTCACAACCAAAGAGGAAAAACAACAAGTTAAAAGGCAAAACAAACAACCAGAATGGACAGAGAATCAAACTGAGTGGAGGTCCGATAGCCAAGAAGTTAGAGAGGACACGTTCATCTGGACTGGTAAGTGGGGTGGAGTCGGGTGGAGAACGTGCACAGCGAGACGGAAGTTTTCCCCAGAGATTCACTGGGAGGGGGCGCAGGGTGGGGGTGGGGGGGCGCGCACCTGGCCAAAATGCAGCCCGAGCACTCAGTGAAGCCCACAGCCAGCGCACCTGGAGAAGCCCATGGGAACCAGCGGGGCCAACACTGGTGGACCAGGCAGTCCCTCTTTCGCGCGCAGATAGACCAGGAGAAGGAGCTGGGGAACATAGCAGACTGCATGGCCCACCATTGCAACCCCCCAACGCGGAAAAAAAAAGCCCCGGACCACCTGTTGAAAGCATCTGAGTTGGTTGAGGTGGCAGCTGGAGCGGCTCCCAGCCTCACAGGAGAGCTTATTGGGGTGAGGGTGATTGGGAGCCAGAGGTAAACGGAGCAAGTGCCAATGCTCCCTCCCAGGCCCTGCCCCCAAAGGAAGCGTCACAACACTACGGCGTAGGTTGCTGTGCACTGACGTATACCTAAGGCTCTGCCCCTTAAAGTGACAGGCCCGCCAAGAAAAAAAAAATGGCCCAAATGAAAGAACAGAACAGAGCTCCAGAGAAATTACAACTAAGGGATGAGGAGATAGCCAACCTATCAGATGCACAGTTCAAAACACTGGTAATTAGGATACTCACAAAATTGGAAGAAAGTTGTATGCAAATAAATGAACAAATGAAGGATACGCTAAAGAAAATGAGGGGAAATGTGCAGGGAACCAATAGGGAAGAGAAGGAAACTGGGACTCAAATCAATGGTGTGGACCAGAAGGAAGAAACAAGAATTCAAAAAAATGAGGAGAGGTTTAGAAACCTTCAAGACGTCTGTAAACGGCCCAACATCCGGATCATAGGGATGCCAGAAGGAGAAGAGGAAGACCAAGAAACTGAACATTTATTTGAACAAATAATGAAGGAGAATTTCCCCAATCTGGCAAAGGAAATAGACTTCCAGGAAGTCCAGGAAGCTCAGAGAGTCCCAAAGAAGTTGGACCCAAAGAGGAACACACCAAGGCACATCATAATTACATTATCCAAGATTGAAAATAAGGAGTCTTAGAAGCAGCAAGAGAAAAGGAGACAATCACCTACAGAGGAATTCTCATAAGACTGTCAGCTGATTTCTCAAAGGAGACCTTCCAAGCAAGAAGGGGCTGGAAAGAAGTATACCAAATCATGAAAAGCAAGGACCTACATCCAAGAATACTCTATCCAGCAAAACTTTCATTTAGAATGGAAGGGCAGATAAAGTGCTTCTCGGATAAGGTCAAGTTCAAGGAGTTCATCATCACACAGCCCTTATTATATGAAATGTTAAAGGGATTTATATAAGGTATGAAGGGATATCAACAGGAGAGTGGGAGGGGGAGAGAGGAGGGAAAAGTACAGAGAATAAGTAGCATAAATGGTAGGTAGAAAACAGACAGGGGGGAGGTTAAGAATAGTATAGGAAATATAGAAGCCAAAGAACTTATGTGTATGACCCATGGACAAAAACTAAAGGGTGGTGAATGGAGGGGATGTGGGGCAGAGGGGAATAAAGGGGGGAAAAGGGACAACTGTAATAGCATAATCAATAAAATGTATTTAAGGAAAAAAAGAAAGGAACAAACAATTTTCTGCTGTGATAATTAACTGAAAGTATGGGAAAAATAGAAAGTTTTCTAATTCATTCAAATTTGGGCTGACATGGCCTGGATATTAAAACTACACAAGCAAAGCATACACTTGTTTATAAAGACAGGCACAGAAATCCCAAAGTATTAGCAAGATGAATTTAAAAAGTCATAACTAAGTAGGATTTATCTGAGGATTCAAAGCTGATTCAAAATTCAGAATATATTAATCAAGTGCTTATATTTAAGTTAAAGAAAATATGTAATTATATTGAAAGAAGCAAAAAAGCATCTGATACAATTTGACACCTTTTTAAAAAAGATTTTATTTACTTCTTTTTAAAGAGAAGGGAAAAGAGGGAGAAAGAGAGGGCAAGGGATGCCGATGTGTGAGAGAAACACCTAATGGCAGCTTCTCACATGCCCCAACCAGAGAGCCGGCCCCACTACTTGGTCAGCTACAGGCATGTGCCCTGACTAGGAATTGAACTAGCAACCCTCTGGTCCACAGGTCAGCGCTCAATCTACTGAGCCACACCAGTCAAGACTTGACACCTATTTTGATAGAAAGAAAGACTTGATTAGAAAGAAAGCCACTTCAGCAAACCAGAAGTAGAAACTTCTTTATTTTAATTAAAGATATCTATATACATAAACATCACATTTTTCAATATTGTTTTGAGAGTCCTAACCAATGACATGTGATGAGAAAAAGAAAAGTTAAAGATGGCAAAGCAAGAGAAAATATTTTCTACATATATATTAGATACATGTTTTCTATATACAAAAATATATATAATATTTAATAAATACCAAAACTAATTTAAAAAATGCAAACACAAAGTAGAAGAAATAGAAACATGTGCAAAGGATATAAATACTTCGTTAAGAAGAAATATCAATGATGAATAGAAATATATATTCAAATAACAGCAAAATGCAATTTTTTTGGAACTGACAACATTTTGCCCTTGGAACTGACAACATTTGAAAAGATTAATACCTTGGAACTGACAACATTTGAAAAGATTAATACCTAGCACTTATAAAAGTGTGATAAATTAGGTATTTTCATGTATGGCTGGTAAAAGACACACATTTTTCTTTTTCACCCTTAACTTTATTGATTTGGATATTTTGAGTATGTCGGCTATCTCCCACTATTCACTTCTAGTGGGTGAAGGCCAGGGGAGCTGCTAAACATCTTCCAATGCATAAGGCAGCCCCACAGCGAAGAGTTATTTGGACAAAATGCCAATAGTAACAAGAAACTTTGCAAACCACTTTTGACACATTCAATCAGTCACAGTACCTTCTCCATACACTGCCCAAAATTTTGGGGGGTTTCATTTGCATTTTTACCTTTCTTGAAATAATAAAGCATAATGCACCAAAAATTTGGCATATCTTCTTCCACCTTCAGTATTAAAATGGATGCACAGAAATTCACCAATTTTGATGTTTTTTTAAATGCACACTGATACGATAGCTGTCACAACACACTCTAACAAAATTGTTCTGAGTGAAGTTAAAGACAACTAAGAGCTGCTAAAGCCATCGTAGGGAAAAAACTAAAAGAACTTTTTGGCCAACCTAATTTTTTTAAAAGATTTTATTTATTTATTTTTAGAGAGGGGGGAGGGAGGGAGAAAGAGAGGTTAAGAAACATCACTGTGTGGTTGCCTCTCATGTTCACTCTACTGGGGACCTGGCCCACAACCCAGGCATGTGCCCTGACTGGGAATTGAACCAGTAGTCCTTTAGTTCACAGGCCGGCACTCAATCCATTTAGTCACACCAGCCATGGCATTTTTAAAAGTATATTTTATTGATTATGCTATTACAGTTTTCCCAATTTTTCCTCCTTTATCCCTCCTCTGCCCTGACCCCCGCCCTTAGTTCATGTTCATGGGTTGTACATATGAGTTCTTTGATTTCTCTGTTTCCTATACCATTCTTAACATCTCCCCATCTATTTTATGCCTACCAATTATGCTTCTTATTCCCTGTACCTCCCCCCATTCTTCTCCTCCCCCTCCCCACTGATAACCCTCCCTGTGATATCTATTTCTCTGATTCTGTTCCTGTTCTAGCTGTTTGCTTAGTTTTTGTTTTTTGAAGTTCAGTTGTTGATAGTTGTGTTTGTTGTTACTTAACTGATCATATTTTTTATCTTCTTCAATTTCTTAGATAAAGTCCCTTTAACATTTCATATAATAAGGGTTCAGTGATGATGAACTCCTTTAACTTGACCTTATCTGGGAAGCACTTTATCTGCCCTTTCATTCTAAATGATAGCTTTGCTGGATAGAGTAATCTTGGATGTAGGCCCTTGCCTTTCATGACTTCCAATACTCCTTTCCATCCCCTTCTTGCCCGCAAGGTTTCTTTTCAGAAATCAGCTGATAGCCTTATGGCAACTCCTTTGTAGGTAACGCTCTCCTTTCCTCTGGCTTCTTTGAGAATTCTCTCTTTATCTTTTATCTTGGGTAACGTAATGATGATGTGCCTTGGTGTGTTCCTCTTTGGGTCCAACTTCTTTAGGACTCTCTGGGCTTCCTGGACTTCCTGAAAGTCTACTTTCTTCACCAGATTGGGGAAGTTTTCCTTCATTATTTGTTCAAATGAGTTTTCAATTTCTTGTTGTTGTTCTTCTCCTTCTGGCACCCCTATAATTTGGATATTGGAATGTTTCAGGTTGTCCCAGAAGTTTGTAAGACTCTCTTCACTTTTTTCAATTCTTGTTTCTTCATTTTGTTCTGGTTGGATGTTTATTTTTTCCTTTTGTTCCAAATCGTTGCCTTGAGTCCTGGTTTCCTTCCTGTCACTGTCGGTTCCCTGAATATTTTGTTTTATTTCATTTTGGGTACCTTTCATTTGTTTTTTCCATTTTTTGACCAAGCTCAGTCAGATCTGTGAGCAGTTTGATTACTGGGGCCTTAAATTCTCCATCGGATATGTTGACTATCTCCACATCACTTAGTTCTCTTTTTGAGGTTTTGCTCTGTTCTTTCATTTGGGTCATATTTCTTTGTCTTGGCATGCCTGATAAGTTGTAAGGGGGCAGAACCTTAGGTATTCATCCAGGCAGGGTGACCCTCTTTGCTGCACTGTGGCATTTTCTGTGGGGGAGGGGCCAGAGAGGCAACAGTGCAGCTCGCCCGCTCATCTCTAGTGTGCTTTCCAATGGACTCTCATGTGAGACTGGGAGTTTCTCCCACCACAGCAACTGCTGTAGTCCACAGTCAGTTCTTAGTCTCAGTTTCTCCTTAAGTCAGCCCCACCTGCCCAGTCCACCACCTTGCCTTGGTTTTTCTGAGTCGGCCCACGCGGTCCGCTGCCTTACTGGTCTGGTTGTTCTGGTTGATTTTTTCTTTAATTCTTTGGTTGTTGGAGTTCCATGCAGTTTGATTTTCTGGCCCTTCTAGTTCTTTATTGATCGTAGATTGGTTGTTATCCTCCTTTTGGTTGTGCAATGAAGCAAAGGGTTTCTACCTACACTCCATCTTGGCTGGAACTCAAGTTCCCTTTTCTCCATATCCTCTCCAACACTTGTTGTTTGTTGATTTGTTTATGATGGCCATTCTGACCAGTGTGAAGTAGTATCTCGTTGTGGTTTTAATTTGCATCTCTCAGATGGCTAGTGAGGCTGAGCATCTATTCATATGTCTCTGGGCCCTCTGTATGTCATCCTTGGAAAAGAGTCTGTTTAAGTCTTTTGCCCATTTTATAATTGGGTTGTTTGTCTTCCTAGAGTGGAATCATGCGAGTTCTTTATATATTTTGGAGATCAAACCCTTGTCCAAGGTATCATTGGCAAATATGTTTTCCCATATAGTTGGTTCTCTTTTCATTCTATGGTACATTTACACAATGGAATACTGTGCAGCAGAAAGAAAGAAGGAGCTCCTACCCTTTGTGACAGCATGGATGGAACTGGAGAGCATTATGTCAAGTGAAATAATCCAGGTGGTGAGGGACAAATACCATATGAGCTCACCTTTAAGTGGAACCTAATCAACAAAACAAACAAGCAAGCAGAATATAACCAGAGACATTGAAATTAAGAACAATCTGACAGTAACCAGAGGGGAGGTAGGAAGGGGTAATGGGTGGGAGCAGAGGGAAGGATTTTCAGGAACAACTATAAAGGACACATGGACAAAGCCAAGGGGGAGTGAAAGCAGGGGAGAGAGGTGGGGATGGCTTGCGGGGAGGAGTCATGGGGGTAAATGCAGACTACTGTACTAGAACAATAAAATAACTTTAAAAAAGAGAAACAGATACAGTTTTTGTAACCATTAAAAAAATGCATGGTTATGATGGGAAAAAAAGAAAGTGATCAGGGGATGCATTTTACTGGGGCCTTGGCACAATGGTGGGCTTGAGACTGGCAGATTAACTGGAAATTTCATGTGATCTATCATCCCCAAGCTGCTAGAATGATTAAGTAATACAATGGTCTCTTAAAGTAGGGCCCAAGAGCTGTAGCTGCCACCCCTATGCTCAGGGGTTGTACAAAACATTTATGGACTGTCCTCCAGACTCTAAATAAGAGGTGTCAGAGGGGAGTGCCCAGGCCCAGTGGAAGCCTTGCTTCACCAGACTGTGGTTCCAGATCAGTTCCAGGTACAGACTAAGGATGCTTTGCTGAAACCAGGCTTGGGAAACAGGGAAATATTGTCTTGCTCACTCCAGAGGGCCTGAAGTGAGGGCAAACAGCCACTTGGATGTGTCCTTGGGAAATAAAAGCCCCTCACATGCATTGGGTGGCTCTTGTTGCCCCTTGGGGCCAAGGGGTGGAGAGAAACTTGCAAATAGTGCCCTGGATGAGTGGGACATTGCCCCCAATCTTAAAGGTGTCATATCCAGGGTCAGCAGACCACAAAATGCTTTTTCGTGGCATCTTTGTGATTTCCCTATGGCTCATCATGAGTTCTCTACTGTCGTTACAAGTAGATGCTGAGCCCCCAGTTGAGGCACGAAAAGTGTGGTAATCACTCCCAGGAAGACCCCTCTACCAGCCACTGTCTTATCGGCTGACCAGAAGCTTGCTTGTATATTGCCTGAGGGTCATGACTCGCCCTTACTGATGCCTATAACTGCTCTGTCTTTTCGCCCTTAATGTACAGAATAACACTTTAGTAGACTGGGCTTATACCTAAGCCTCAGTGGCTAACCAATCAGCATGCCAGGTCTGCACTGAAATCACCCTTAGCACATCTGCTGGCATCCCATGGTGCATCTGTCCTGTTTCTGTCTCAAATTGGACTTGGGTTCAGAACCTGTGGAATAGTGAGCATCCCTTTTGGAATGTTACCTTGACTGACATCTGTGCTGGGGAGAAGCAGTGGTATGACTGGCCCTGACTGTTAAGTGGCTACCTCAGATTTACAGTTGGTGTCATAAGTGAAGACAGTCTTGTGTGACACTGTGTTTCCTCATCATACAATTGGCAGAACTCTCACACCTGGCTTGGGTCTCATCTTCACCTCTGGAGCCATCATTAGGGCCAGGTGAGTAGAAGGCAGCCTGCCAGTACATTTGATTGGAATTGGGAGGGAGGGGACCTGGTGGAATAAACTGACAAAAAGATGTTTAATTTTCAATAGCATTTTCTAGGATCTGGAATCTGACCTGCTCTGACAAAAGTCTCCTTCTTCATTCAGGTTATTGCTAACGTTGCTGCTTTTCCTTTCTTCCTTTTTTCTGCATCAAAGAGAGACACTCCTCTTTTATCCCTAATTTTGACCTTCCTTCTCCCTTCAGATGCCCCATATATGTTTTTTGTTTATTGATACATTTGACATTATTTTGTTTAAAAAGCAATGATACCTTAGTATTGCAGCCTTCTTTATGTGATGCACATATTTATTTATTACAACTCCCATATTATTTTTCTCTCTGGAAGTTGAGTTTCTAATTAACAGTAGATTTTATAAATGTTCCTTTGTAATGAAGCTTCTTTGTAAATAAATGTAGTATGACATCCATAGTGTCTTCTTTATTATTTTAAAGAGTCTATGGTCATTTTCATCTAAATTTTTATTATTTTACCTAATAATACTTCATTCCTTAGCTTTTCATATTATTCGGTATTAGTTGAAGTCAGATAATTGAAGGTAGCTGGGAGGAACGTCCATAGGACTGCCCCAAAGACATGGAGGAAATGTAGGTTGAAATTTGAATACCAGTAGAATTTAAACACAAGTTCTATTTTACTTAGGATTAATTATAAATTAGTTGGGGGAGTATAAGGCTGGATGCTAAGAAACCAAGGCAGAGACCGAACAGGGTAGACATTACCCAAAGATTTCACTAATATCCAAATGAGAAAGCACCAGTGAACATTAGAACATCACAGTAGTGAGGTCTATATTTTATTTTCATTTATATATATATAAATATATAAAATATATTACATATATACATATATCTATTAAAGTAAGTTTAAATATATATACAAATAAATTTTTGACTTAAAGTAACTGCTGATAAACTGTATATATTTTATTCTATAATGTAAGTCTATTTCTTCTCAGCTGTTTTACTGGAAGGAGACCCAGTTTGACACTTTATTAGCTGAGATACCACTTCACAATGGCCTAGTGACCATTTACTATACCTCTCTGAGTCTTCATTTCCCTACCTGTAAAACAGCTACAAGTCTAACTACCTTGTAGGTTGTCGAGAGCATTATAAATAATTTATGGAAAATACTTGGCTCAATAGAGGTGCTCAGTAAATGTAAAACAGTTTGAGAACTGTTTAGCTTTCAAAACAGTTTCAGTTTGAAAAATTAACTCACCAAGTATCCTTAAGGAGGACCACTCTGGTGTCCTGACTGGACGTACCAGTTAAGCAGCACCCTCTTTTGCATGTATCCAAGTACAAACCATTTCTTTTCAGGTACTCACTTTTTCCTATACTATGAATAGCTTCCTGAGGACTGAACTTACAGGTATTAGTCTTCTCTGGCCCTGTTCTTTTGAAGGCAATGATATCCAGCCTCACCAGTGTCCTGACCATCTTACAGCCAATGCTTTTATCTTTGTACCTAAGAAGGAATATTTTATCAGAGTCAAACAAGAGCTACTGGACTGTTGGATTAGTCTTGCCGCTTTAAGCCTGGGTTTTGTGTGCCTGGGTAGAGCCCCAGCTTCTCGTATGCTGCAAAGCCACAGACTCCGTTCATCCCTCTGTGTTATCTCAGGCCATTTGAACGGATTTCTCTCTCAGTCAGCTGCTCAGAATTCAAACTCCTCCTTTGGAACAGGAGCGCTGAGCCAAATTAATGTGAATTAAGGGGCTGAATCCTGTCGTCCATAAACCCAAAGCCTTGTTAGAGTTCGGCTCCTGAAATCCAAAATCATCGTCTCTCCTTACTTCATTATTTTCTAGTCTTTATACCCTTGGCCACTGGAATGGACTAAATTTCAATGACAGTCAGAATCAGTGGTGAATTTGCCATTTGAACACTAGCTTGTTGCCCAGTGACCCAACCCAGGATCAGTTCCTCTTCCTATGCCATCTGGGATTCAGGCCCCAGTACATCTCAAGGTCAAGCTCATATAAGCATCATCACTGCTAAGTGAAGTCAGGCATTATAGCCTTTTAAACATTCACATAAATTACATTTCATATAATACCTTGTAGATTTACCTGTTCTCCACTGTATTACATGTGTGCTTCTTTTAAAATCTTCTAATTATCTAATTTTGTGACAGTCATTCTAGTTTGTAACTGAATTTCAAATCCCATTTTGTTTTAGAGCCCTAGGAAAATTGCACATGTTGCTTTAATTAGTATCAATTTGGTTGTCAAATTTTCAAGATGAAGCCATTGTGTCTTAGCATTATTTAAAGCGGGGGCATTGAAATTAGCTGGGGATTTTTCAAGAATCAGTCATTATGACCCAATTTTAAAGTTATTTTAAATATATCATTAAAAAGGATTATTAACAAGTCTGTATTCTACCTCTTTGGATTACAATATCTCAGTGTTATATAAAAAGCTAATTGTTAGCTGCTTTTCACTGTGTAAAATATATCATCAACTCAATTGTCTATACTGGGAGAAGCAGAGGTTGAGTAATCACAAGTAATTTGTATTTGTCTCTGGGATGCTTTTGCTCTTAAATTTGAATATGAGTGAGTCCAATATCTAGGGAATTCATGTCAAAATAATGAAGGTATATTATAAAGATCTTAAATCTGAAAGCTGACAAGTTCAATTCTTCTTTTTTTTCTTCTTTAGTTGCTCTCCCAGGTTGAAAGAAGCAAGTCAAGCTGAGCTTCATTCCTCTTTGGTAGATTAGAATATTGAACACAGATGTTAAATCATGGGTCTGGGGAGAATTCAGTAGCAGATTAGAAGTTGCTGAACTAAGGATTTTTAGATCCATATTGGGTTATGTGATTAGGCTATTTTTTCAAAAAAGAAAGAAATGGAGGAAACAAAAAAGGAAGATAGATTATATTGCAATAGAAACATTTACAGAAAATACTGAAGAAATTCTATAAGATTTCTGCAATATTTTCTGCAGAAAAGGGAATGACATCTGACCAAGCATTATGCTGGCTTAGAATTTACCTAACAATTTCTGCATATTGCATGCTGTGGGGGGGACAGGTAAATTGAAGAAGGAAATAAAATAATAACCTAGTGAAGTAAAAATTAATGTCTTCAAAAATGGGTATTTCTTGTGTTGTGTTATGTAAGAAATGCACATATATAATACATGATATTTCTCTCTGGCTTATTTCATTTAGCATAGTGCACTCCAGGTTCATCCACGTTGTCACAGATGGCATGACTTCAGCTGAATAACATTCTACCATGTGTGTGTGTAATATTTCCAAGACATGGAAATACTTAGATTGTTTCCATGTCTTGGCTATTGTGAACAATGCTGCAATGAACATGGGAGTATAAGATCAAGGTTCTGGTTGATTCAGTTTCTGGTCAGAGCTCGCTTTCTGGCTTGCAGATGGCAGACTTCTCACTCTGTCCTCACGTGGCCTTTCTTCTGTGCGTAGAGAGAGAAGTCAACTCTCTGGTGTCTCTTATTATAAGAACACTAATCCCATCAGATATAAAACCCACTTTTACAACCTCATTTAACCTTAATTATTCAATACCTCCTTATAGGGCCAATACCCAAATATAGTTTATTGGTGGGTAGAGCTTCAACATAGTTTGGGAGTATACAAACATTTAGCCCATAACAACCCCAGACACTTAACACAATGGTGTATATGTAGTCCTTAAATAAACTAAAGAAGGACAACATTGAAAATATGTGTCATTTAAAAAACCTGAAGGCAAAAGTCTGGGAACTACAATGGCAGTTTGTTAGATCTGGATATATATTGATTATTTTCTTAATAGTGAAAGAGTAAAGGAAGAGAGAATTCATTGACAATGAAAGCCAAGAATTCTCATGCTCAGATAAAGATACCTTTGGGCACCACTGTTTTCTGGTGTCCCATATTAGCATCCTCAGCTATGTTCATTTTAGGACTTCAACCTGTCTGAATGTGGCCAGAGGACTCACAGAATGAAGTTGTTGAGGATCTGTTTACTTGATGATAGAACAATGGTTCAAAGTCAGACTGAAAGAAAAACTCAAGGAAGAGCAAAATGCCTGACATTCAAGGTGCTATTGTGTTGGATTTTTTTCCATTTGTTCCTCCTCTTCATCCTTTTCTACCTTGTTTCCCCCCCCAAGAAGTCTGACCTATATGGACTGCATCAGTGAGCTTCCTTGATCTTTTGGCTTTTCTCTGAAGACAATGGCCTAAACTCCAGTCCTAAAAAAGATAGGGTAAATGGCTAGAAATTGGTCACATATCTAAATGGAGCCTGACAAAGAAAGACAGAAAGGCCTGAAATTGAATGAGGTGAAGCCAAAAGGAAGTTGATGTTGGGCAAACACCTTCAGGGTAGATGGAGACATTCTTAAGCCAACACGCCTAGGCTGTAGCAGGTTTAATGTAGTTTGTACTTTGATTGGTATGGGCCTCTAAGAACATTTACAGAAATTATAGAAGAGCAGACACAGAGCTCTGGATTCTGAGTAACAAGAATTCAGATGGCAAGCAACATATTCAAGCATTTAAATAATTGCTGTTACATGAGAACAGAAAACTGTTGCTGTCCAGCCTGTCAGTAGACAGAAAAATTTGACTTCTATACTAACTCATGAAGACAAAGTTTACAGCAATGGTTTTATTTGGATCTCAACATTGTGTGGCATGATATAAGAGCCATAAAGTAAGGGGGTAATCATTCTTCAGGGCCATCACAAATGTCAGAATGAAAACAGCTCACATATAATTAAACTAATTCTTACAAATAACTATTGCTGGGCTAGGGCTGGGGATGACATCAAGGCCTCATAATTTTGTTTAATAGTTTTTTTTTTTTGTTTCTGCATGGTGGAAAAAATGAAACAAAAGAGCCAGATAGGATAAGCTTTGTAGCCATAAGAAGGAAGAGAGAATTCCTGCCGACTCGTGTGTGTGTGTGTGTGTGTGTGTGTACGTGTAACAGAGAGAGACAGAGAGACATAGAGAGAGAGATCTTTAGTGCATGATTGTCCCATCTACTATGGCAGGTGGTCCAAAAAGTCACCTGAAATCTGGCCAACCAGTCTTTTTCAGGAGGAGGAAGAAGAGTTGGGAGAAGGAAGGCTTCCCCAAGAGATCTTCTTCCTAGCTGCCTGAAGTGCCCAAGCAGTGTTTTTTCTTTCATTTACTTTTTGTCATCCTGAATCAACATAATGTGCCTCTCTTCCTCAGGAGTTTGTTGCATCAACTTAAGAATGGTAAGCACAGGTGCGTTCCTAGAAATCCAAAGCCATAAAATCACCATGCTGGAAGGAACCTTTGATACAATCTAATAAAATCCAAAGTTCTCATTCATGTCTGGAGATAAGGAACCTCAGGCCCAGAGAAGTTAAATGAGTTTCAAAAGGGCATCCAGATACTTAATGGTAGAGGTAGAGCTGCCTATATCTTGGTGTTTTATTACAAGTAAGAACCACATAAACCAAGTATACCCTAGCTTAATTGGCACATAAATGCAGTACCCATAGGAATAAACTAACCGAAAAGTCAAAAGGAAAAAAAATTGTCCTCAAATGGCATTGTAGAACCAGTCTATATTCTTACACATGACATATCTCTCTCATTTTTATCTGATACAGTATTTTACTTGCAAATATGTCTCTATGTTATCCTACAAAGCATAGAATTACCAAGTGCTTCTGTAATGTACAACACACCTAGATGGAAATAAGCTGTGTTAAGAGAACATTTTGCTAACAATGCTGTTTATCTTCTTCCTCTACTCTGGGTATTGGGATTGTTATTGTAAACTCAGATAGGGCCCACCTAGCTGAGTTAAGGCTTAATTAACTCAAGATTTTATGAAACCAGTGATGGATGTGCTGAAAATAATTAAACCAAAAGACTGGAATAAGAACTAGTTACCTTTTAATATGTATTTAATATATACCAGAACTGAAAACATAAAACAATGGTTGTTAACTTTTTGGAACTTTGAAAGAATCTGATGAAAATCATGGACAGATCTCCCAGAAAGTTTTATGTGTGTGAGAAGCTTTAATTAATATTTGCAAAATTGACATAGACCCCAAGTCTACCCATGGAGCTCAATGACATGATTTTCATCTTTCAGTTCCTCTTTCAGTTGTTTGGGTAAGGGATTTGTCTCTGTTCTGGTTCATTCTGCATGGCTGCCTGTGTCTCCTCCCTGCTTGGCCACACTTCTTTTTGGGGGTGTCACTCTTTAGCTTTGGTGGCTTTCCTTTAGTCCCTGTATTTGTGAAAAGTGAAATTCCATCCTGAGAATTGCCTTTAAGGGTATGTTGTTTCCACTCCAAAAGGCATTACAAAATTCTGGCTGCCAATTTTACTTGTCAATAATAGGAACGACTTTCGTCCTTTCTTTGACCCTCTACCCTTTCCTTGTCTGTCTAGTTTCTAATGGCTCCATATTTCTTCCAAGTGGGGAGGGGATGAGTTATATGTTGTGTAGTAGTGTGCCGAAAAAGAAAAAAAAAACCCTCACGTTTCACGGGTAGCATCTCTAATATCTTTAATCAACAGAGGACTTGTTACTTAGCTTAGCATAATACATATTAGAGACCATTTTTCATTCATAAAACAGGTAGTATTTAAAAGATAGGCTAGAAATATTGTATGGCCCTTCCACAGTTGCATGAACAGGGAGTGGGTGTGACAAACAGTGAACCCATTAGTCTCTTCCCTTTGGAATGGTACTCCATGCTTAGAATTCCAACTCATCTTGGGTACCCAGCCACTTCAGAAGGATTTTGTGGCATGATTTTGACTAGGTGACTAGCTCAATCATGTTTTTCTGCCTTGAGTGAATCTTTAATGCAAGTTACTTGTTCAGATGCTTAAAAGGACAGAAAGCTAGGTTTTAGCAAGCTTACACTGCAGTTGGGTAACTGTTTTTATTCCTACTTACTAACGGAAATGTGTAAGCGTGGTAGAATTTAACCTAGAAGTTGATTGCATTATAAAATCTATATAATAGAATGTAAGGGATGAGACTGATAGCCCCCACCTACCACTAACCTTGGAAGCTTAAGTCATTTTAGAAATACACCAGGTAAGAGATTCTGCTTTAGAAGGCCTTTGGTTCTTTGGTAGGTCCTTCTATGTAGAATTGAATATCATCCTTGTAGAAATATGAAATGTTAATGCTGAAAGAAAACTTAAAATTTCTAGTCTGATTCTTCATGTTACACACAAAGAAATTAAGGCTCAGAAAGGCTGTTACCATCTCAAGGTTAATGCACAAGCTAGTTAGTGGTGAAAGAGGGACTAGTTGGTGGATCTTATGCCCCAGAAGACTCATTGTCATACATGGAGCCATATTTTCCAAAGAAAAGCATGAGATATGTGACCTAGAGAGTTTGGTATGACTTATAGGGGGGTAGGACAAAAGACTTGGAATTCTAAAGGTGCTAGCATGCATCTTCACTGCTTTCAGCCATCCTTACTGCTCACTATGTACCCATTTTCCATATTTTTAAATCTCCTTTAATCACACTAGGAAGTTACTCATTAGCAAAATTGGAGGATCCATCAGTAGTACACATTGGCTCTTTCTTCCTATTTCTGCACTTGCTAAAAATGCAGGTCAAAGAAGAAGTATGTTTCCTTTTGTTTTAAGGATGCATAATGCATTTTCCTATTTGTCCAAACTTACCACTTCTTCGTGATCTTTGGCTTATCCAGAAGATATTTCAAATTTTGGAAAAATTGTATAAAATAAGACCTATTTCATGGTTTGACTACAGCCAGTGTTAATAATGGCAATTTTTAAATCCACATTTTCTGGACCCAAATTTAGTGATTTATTCAGAGTCCTAAATCTTTCTCTGATGCGGACCCCAGCCCGAGGGGTCTGTGTGTTGTGGCTGCAATGAACAAATGCACATGGGCCACAGAAGTCCTGTGGAGAAAAAGGGAAGGCACGGCCACTCTCTGAGTGAGAGAGGGCCCCCACCCCTGCCTGGACAGGCTTTTATTGCTTTTCTGGGTACATTACATCGAGGATGGTCCTCATTTACTATGCACAGGTTCGCTGTAGGTGATTACCTTTTACGGACAACAAAGGAAAGAATGTTGCTAATTATTTCAAAGAGAAGGATGTTTCAGATCAAGGGAGGAAGTGGTTGAACTGGTTACACTCCATACTTGGAAGGTTTAGCACAGAACATTTGCTGCCTCAATTCAGGGTGAGGGAATTTTAGCAAAAGCAAGCCTCAGAGCAGCCTAGGTACAATGCAGGCCTGATTCCCCACAGGAAAACATATCCATGGGCATGAGTCCTGTATGCTGGACCTCACTTCCCACTGGCCTTTCTGAGTGGGGCCTGGGCTACATTTCCCATACCACGAGGATAGGTTCCCTATTTCTCCACCCATATGTTTTGTAAATACACTGTTACCATTTGCACAAGATGATGCAACAGTCCCTTCACTCATGTCTGAAGATTTAGGAATAAACATATGGTCCCAAATAATCCAACACTCCAAGTATCATTAATAAGTATAAGTGGTCACCTGACAGCCACATCATTTGATGAATTAGACTCAAGAATTGGAGACTCCAGCTTGAAAGGGATGCTAAAGATCCTTTGGAGCAACCGTTCCTGTCATCCGAGTTCTGTTCACATATTGTCACTTGTCACTGACTGCAATGCTCTTTTCTCAGAGACAGTTTATTCCAAGTCTGGGCAGCTTTCACTGCTATACAGTTCTTATTTGAATAAAATACTTATCTTTGTGACTTCCATCCACTAGCCTTTTTTTCTATGGTTTCTTTGGTGTCATGATGAATAAATATGTCCAATTTTCCTTTTATTTATTAGCCCCTTAAATATTTGAAAGTAGTTTTCATGTCCTATCACAGCTTTAAAACAAAACTATTGAAAGACACAGAATGAACTCTTTTTCTTCTGATTATGCTTTTATACATCTGATTTATAAAACATCTGACAAAATTTCTTAAAGTTTCAAACCTTTTTATGTACATAATCTGAGGTTTAGAAGAAGTATTTGGAAATTACAGACACATATCTTAGTATGAATAGGCCCAGAAACAGGTGGGATAAAGATTTGTGTGTAAGCAGCCTATGTGGGAAATGCAGAACACTGTAGGGGAGTGGAGAAGTAATAGAAGGAAGAGAATCCAGGTGATGAAAGGTGTGTTATTACGCCAGCCATCACAATGGGCAACTAGAGAGAAATCTCATGGAGAAACTCAGGGAAATACTGCAAAATAAATTCCTCAGAATTGTGCCCCTCAGGAGCGAGCTACTACCTCAGCATTTCCAGTCTGCGCACAGGCAACCTGTCCTCCACAGTTCTGGAATAAAAGGCTCAGACACAGAGGAAGCCATTAGAAGCTGACTGAATTACTGTGTGGGACACTGGCAGCATCTGGAATAATAAGCAAAATAATGGTAATAATAATTATTAATGATAAACATTTTGATGTGCTTCCACTCACAATTTTTAAAATATGTATTTTACCAGAAATTAAATTATCGTAAGGTGATTCTACAACATTAATTTGCAGTCTGCTTTAACTTGTTAATACCATATATTGCATCTTTCGATGTCAATGAATATACATTTACTTATATCATCACTAATTACAATATACACCTTAAATTATTTAATTAATTCCCTGGTTGGACATTTAGATTAGTTCCAGGGTTTTGCTCTTCTGTTTTCTTTTTTTTAAGATTTCATTTATTTTTATTTATTTATTTTTAAATGTTTATTTTATTCTTATTTGAGAGAGAGGGGAATGGAGAGAGAGAGAGAGACAGCATCATCACTGTGAGAAACGCTGACTGGCTGCTTCCTGCGTGAACCCCAACTGGAGATGGAGCCTCCAACCGGGCATGTGCCCCAACTGGGAATCAAACTGGCCACCCTTTGGTTGAATACAACTCCAACCGAATGAGCCACGTTGGCCAAGGCAATATTTTATTTCTTTTTAGAGAGAGGGGAAGAGAGGGAGAAGGAAAGGGAGAAAAACATCGATTAGTTGTCTCTCGTATGCACCTCGACCAGGGACTTAACCTGCAACCCAGGCATGTGACCGGGATGTGAACCAGCAACATTTCACTTTGCAGAATGACAGCCAACCAACTAAGCCACATGGATCAGAACAGTTTTTGCTCTTTTTAAGGGAGATGCTTTTTTTTTCAGTCACACTGAACAATGAATTTATACTAGGTTCAGTTGTCACTTGACTATATGTTTATTATGACAATGCTTAAAATATATAAATAGTGTGGAAGAAAGCACTATGTAGTCAAAGGCCAATGACTCACAATTGTTTTGCAGTTTAAAAATATTACTTGATACAGATAATTTTTAATTCTAAATACAATATTATATCTTGTGATATAATTTAGGTTACAGAGATTCAACTTGATGTGTTTCATTTACCACCACTAACACAACTTAGGATCCACTTCCTTATATTTTTGCAGATTGTTTTGGATTTTAGCCCAGGATCACAGCTCAGAGCCATCTTGGCCTCCTATGCGTAGTTGTATAGCTGGGGAAAAAATGACACAAAGTATCAGTACAATTTGTAAGCTATAAGAAAAATAAAACATATAAATAAATAACTTTCCCCTCAAAAGATAAAAAGCACCCAAAAATGTTTATAAAACTAATTCATGGATCAAAGGAGAAATGACCACATAAATTAGAAAATATTTTGAACATGGGACTTATAAAAATTATTGGATGCAGTTAATGCAGTGCCTATGGAAAATTTATAGCCTTAAATGCATATATCAAAAAAGAAAGGATAAACATGGATTTTCCAAGAAAGTATAAAAAGAACACAAAAGCAAATTAAGGAAAGTAGAAGGAAGAAAATAAGCCTAGTAGAAGGAAGTAAATAAACCTAGTAGAAGGAAGAAAATAAACCTAAGAGCAGAAATCAATAAAAAACAAAGATACTATAGAGAAAAATCAACAACACTGAAAGTTAATTCCTTGAAAAAGATGAATAAAAATGATAAACCTTTAGCAGTAATAATCAAATAAAAAAGGAGAGATGACAAAAGTTGTCAGTATGAGGGAGAAAGAGAAGAGTTCACTACAGATTCTATATTAAGAAGATAATAGAAGGATATTAGGAAAAATTTTATTTCAATAACTTTTAATTTATTAAGTAATAAATAACAATTTGAATGAATGAGGGTCATTTCAAGCCAGTTACCTTAGAAACATATCTTACCATAAAGAAAGTAAAGACAACTCAGAAGGGGAGAAAATTGTTGTAAATCACATCTCTGGCAAGGAATTTGAATATTAAATATAGAAATAACACCTAAAACTCAATAATAAAAATAAATGACCCAATTTAAAAAATGGGAAAATGTCTGAATAGATATTTCTCCAAAGAAAATATACAAAAGGCCAATAAGCATGCAAAAAGGTCTTCATCATCATTAGTCATCAAGGAAATGAAAATCAAAACCACACTGACATATGGGAGACCGCTCTGTGTGACATGGGTCCAGCTCCCACTTGGAGGCACCAGTGGAGAGCGACACAGGACCCACGCCTATGGATAGGTTCTTCCGTGGGGAATCAGGCCTGCATTGTACCCAGACTGCTATGAAACTTGCTTTTGCTAAAACTCCCTTACCCTGAATTGAGGCAGCAAGGGCTTCCTGCAACTCCCTAAAATCCATGCTAAACCTTCCAAGGAGTGTAACCAGTTCAAACACTTTCCCCTTTACATTTGCAAATATCCTCCTTTCTTGATGTAATTAGCAACATCCTCTCCTTTGTTATCTGTAAAAGGTAATCACCTACAGTGATGCTATGCATAGTCAATGAGGACCTGTACATAGTAAATGAAAACCACCCTCAATGTAATGTGTCCAGAGAAACAATAAAAGCCTGTCAAGGCAACAATTAGCAAGCTTTCCTCTTGAGAGAATGACTGAGGTGTTCCAATGCCCTTTCCTCTTAAGAGAATGGCCATGCTTCCCTTTTCCTCCACAGAATTTGGGAGTCCATTTGGATTTGTTTTGTGTCTCAGTCTTGATGACGTGGACACAGCTATGATGCTGTGGACACTGCAGGCTGGTGTCTGCATCATTGACATACCACTTTACACACCAAGATGGCTATAAACAAAAAAGCAGATAATGACAAATATTGGGGATGATGTGGAAAAATGTTAATGCTCATATGTGTAGTGGGAGGAATGTATGATGGAGCAACCACTTTGGAAAACAGTTTGCTAGTTCTTCAAATGGTTAAACATAGTGGAGACTTTATGACCCAGAAATTCTATCCTAAGCATATATCAAAGAGAATTGAAAAATATGTGTTTACACAAAAACTTGTACATGAATGCTCATAACAGCATCACTTACAATAGCCCAGGAATTGCAATGCCAATCAGCTTGTCATGTGTGCCCAGAGAATTGTGTTGAGAAGGATTCTGAGCCTGTAACCTAGATTCATAGAAAAAGTGTTTCCTGATTTATTAAAGCAGAAGTGGCAGTACATGTGTTAGCCAGTCCCATTCCTTCATGGTGGTTTAAAGAGCCAAAGATACCTGGTTGTAGGTAGTATGAAAACTTGAACAAAGAAACCATCAATTAAAAATGAAACTGCCTTTTGGCCCAGAGATTCCACTGCTGGGGATATACCCTAAGAATCCTGAAACACCAATCAAAAGAATTTATGCACCCCTATATTTGTAGCAGCACTATTTACAATAGCCAAGATTTGGAAACAGCCCAAGTGCCCATCGGTAAATGAGTGAATAAAAAAATTGTGGTACAGTTACACAATGGAATACTACACAGCAGAAAATAGGAATTCCTGCTTTTTGTGACAGCATGGATGGAACTGGAGAATATTATGCTAAGTGAAATAAATCAGTCAGTGAAAGAGAAATATCATATGATCTTACCTATAAGAGGAATCTAATGAAAAAAATAAACTAATGAGCAAAATAGAACCAGAGTCATGGAATCGTGGAGTAGACTGACAGCTGTGGTGGGTGGGGGGGGGGGGGTACTGATTGAAAGAAGGTGAAGGGATTAGTCAGAGAACATACATGAAAGGTCCATGGACATGGACAATGGTGTGGGATTGATTACGGATCTGGGGGGGAGGGCTGGTGAAGGGAGGAAAGGTGGAAAATGGGACTCTGTAATAACATAAACATTAAAAAAAAGTCTTTAAAAAACTTGCTAAGGTAAGACAAAGGTTGAAATAACACAATCCAGATCATGGTAATATTATGACGGAATCAGACTCAGAAAAAACAGTGGATAACCTAGTGATAGCTCTTGAGTAAGGAAAAAATTGGAGTCAGAAGTGCTACTCTAAAGACATTCAGCTGGACAGCATGTTGCTGTGGTCATCATTGGATGTCTACACTGGGTTCTGCCCCTCATTTCTAATTCATAATGTGAAAAGACCACAGGGTTAACCCAGGAAGGGAAACTGGTGAATTAGGCTGAGTGGAGTGCCCAACATATGTGGGAATCGGGATGTATGGGTGCCAAATCCAAACGAAGGGTGCCTAACATAAACACGCCCTCTCATGAAGTTTCCTGTGTCTTGAGATCTAATAGAGACTAATACATTCTCAGAATTTCTCTAGAAATACAAATGTAGTGAGGGACCTCAATTCAAACGAAGGAGTCCACATCGAAGTCAATTTTTGAACTTGGGTTGGAAGAAGGTGCCTGGGAGAAGTGAGAGGAGGAGGGCAGGGAGGTGGAGCCCAAGTGTGATCTAAGGTATCTGACTTCATCTCTGATGAAGGGTTGTATGAGTTTGCCAAAGTTGAACAGTGTCCAGGCTAAGATGTGAGCCTGGCTCTTGCCAGGGTCGGACAGGGGCAAGGTTGTAAATGGTGCTTCCTGGAGCCCAGGCTATTATTTATTCCTCTCCAAATTTTTAAAATGAATCTAACCTATCCATGAAAGGAGCACTTGAAACCCCTAAAGACCTCTCTTTTATCTCCAAAATTAAAATGTCCTATTCCATATTTGCTACTCTGACTTGCTGTCTAGGGTCTCAAACTCTCCAACCTGTTTCTCTTCTACCTTAGTCCCAGTATTCCTCATATTGACAATATTGATTGATAATTCATTTGGGATATGATTTATGACCCAATCACACATTTTTCTCTAGGGTGTCTACAATGCACATGGAGGCAGTAGAGACTGCCCCCCCCTCCACCATGCACCCCAGCTCTAGCACTCACCATCATGGCTTATTTTATCTTGATTTTCTATTAAAAAGAAGGGGATATAGATTTCCACTTGCAGGAGGATGTGGTAGATGTACTTTTCCCTATTCCTCCCATTACATGCCACTTAAAGCTCTGGAAATTATATGAAATAAACAGAAGAAGACTTTAAAAGATATATAGAAGAAGGCAGATCAGCTAAATATGTTGGGACTCAAAAAATGATGTGATGGTGAGTTCCCTGGGTTTTCTTTTTTGCCTCACATATCCCAAACTTAGAGATGACGAAGTCTGAAACCTGAAATGCTAGCAAGCACAGATAAAAAAAACCCCAACAAAAAGTCTGTTCTGTTACTCAAAGGATCACAAAAGAGTCAGCATAGCAGTAGAGCAAATACAAGAAATGCACCCATCGTAATTAAATTTCTGAAAGCTAAAAAGAAAAGAAAAACAATGGAAAGCATCCAGAGAAAAACAGTATCTGGTCTATAAGGGAAAATCAATGTGAATGATAGTAGATTTCTCATCAGAAACCAAAGTCCAGAAAGAAGAACCACAATACTCTTTCAAGTGCTGAAAAAGAGAACTGTCAACCAGGACCCTGTCTCCAGTGAAAGTATCTTTCAAAAATTAAGGGGAAATCAACACATTCTCAAATGAAGAAAAACTTCGTAGGAGAATTTGTTACAAGGAGACCTATCATAAAAGAATGGCTAAAGGAACTTCTTTAAAGAACACCGAAACAAAGAACAAATCTTGGAACACCAGAAAGAACATGGTAAGCAAAGCTATGGGTAAATAGAATTGGCTTTCTTTCATAAGTTTTCTTAATTATGTTTGACACTTGAAGCAAAAATTATAACACTGTCTAACGTGGTTCTCAATGTATGCAAAACAGATATTCATGAAAGGAATCAGTCTACCCAATTTTCAGACTTAGATAGCTATAATCAAGACCAAGGACAAAGCCGAAGAGGGTAGGATTGAGGGTGGGAGGTGGAGATGGCTAGGGTTGGGGAGTTGTGGGGGGAAAATGGAGACAACTGTTATTTGAACAACAATAAAAAAAGAAAGAAAGAAAGAAAAAGACTGAGGTATCTCAATCAATGGAACAGAACAGAGAACCCAGAAAGAAACCCAGAGAAATAAGTCTAACTGATTTTTGACAAAGGTGCAAAAGCAGTTTGATGGGGACAGATAGCCTTTTCAACAAATGGTGCTGGAGCAAGTGGACCTCCGTGATCTGGAAAAAAAAGAACATTGACCTAAGTTTCACATAGTATACACAAAGTAATTCAAAGTGGATCACGGACTAATGTAAAAATATAAAACTTATACAAACATAGAAGAGACTCTCCAGGATCTCGGGCTAAGCAAAGAGTTCTTAAACTTGACAACAAAAACATAATCTATGAAAGGAAAAACTAATTAACAGGACTTCATCAAAATTAAAATGTTTACTTCAGGAAAGATTATTAAGAGCATGAAAAGACAAGCTAAAAAGTGGTAGAAAATATTTGCAAATATATATTTGATAAAGGATTAGTGTCTAGACAACATAATGAATTCCTAAAACTCAAAAGTTAAAAAAAATCAATCTAATTAGAAAACAGGCCAAAGCCTTGAAGACATATTTCACCAAAGAAGATATATAGATGGCAAATAAGCACATGAAAAGATATTCAACATCATTAGCCATTAGGGAAATGTAATTAATACCATAATGAGATATCTCTATACAGTTATCAGAACGGCTAAAATTTAAAAAGTGACAACATCAAATGTTGGTTAGCATGTTGAAGAATCTGAATCAGTCATACATTCCTGGTGGCAATGTAAAATAGTATGGTAACTGAAAAATAGTGGCAGTTTCTTAATAAATTGATCATGTAACTACCATGTAGCTCAGCAACTCCACTCCTGGGCACTTACCCCAGAGAAATGAAGGGTTCTGTTCACATGAAAACCTATACATGGATACTTATAGCAGCTTTCTTGTAACAGCTCCAAACTGAAAACAAACTTGATGTCCTTCTATGAGTGAAAGTTTAAACAAACTATGGTCCATCTATACCAGGAATACTACTCAGTAATAAAAAGGAGTAAACTGTTGATACATCCAACCTGGACGAATCTCCAGAGAATTATGCTAAGTGGAAAAAAAGCCAATCTCAAAAATTATATATTGTATGATGTCATATATATATGTGTGTGTATGTGTGTATGTTCCATCAATTTACACAAAATTGATGGAATGGCAAAATTATAGAAATGGATAGTAGAGTAGTCATTGCCAGGGATTTGGGAGGGGTTGGGGGTGCTAGGAAAATGGGTGTATCTATGAAAAGGGAACATGAATGATTCTTCTGGTAACAGAAATGTTCTTTATCTTGGCTGTACTGATGTCAATATCCTGGGTGTGATACTATAGTGTTGCAAGATATGGCCATTGGGAAAAACTAGGTAAAGGGTACATGGGATCTCTTTGTATCTTTTCTTACAACTGCACATTCTAAAATGATCTCAAAATAAAAGCTTCGTAAAAACAAAAGAAGAGTAAGGTCATTAAGATAGTTTGGACTGGCATCTATTATGTCACAGGAACTGGTGAAGTACTCCTGCAAATGGTCTGTTCAGGACAGAATTTACTGGGCAGTAGGAGGTAGAAGAACTGGGATTCCACTACTGGAGACCCAGAGAGTTGATTTTATTCCCATTGGGGAGTGTCTATTTTGATTGTTCTTTTCCAGGCTAGTGGCTTGAGAACATCTGGTACACAAAGTTTTGTAAAAGCATGTAAATAGAATTTAGTATATTTTTCTTTAGGTGAGTAGTTTCCTTTAGTCCATGGGTATATTTACTTTCTCATGCTCTTAAGCAAATGCTAATTGCTGTAATTTGTTTAGATTATGTTCAACATAGCATAAGTGGTGTGGTGCAGGAGATAATGCTTGTCAAAGGGGCATATGAAGTTCAGATGTTACGCCTTACATAAAATTGAAGGAAGGTAAAAAAGTCGGAAATAAAGGATTTGAGTGTATGTCATAGCTAGATAATTCAGAAACAATTATCTATAATTATTTCATCTAGTTATTTAAGGAACTTAACAAATTTGTTCTGTTTTCCTGTCCTTTAATATTCCTTTCCAGTGACAGGCTAATCGCCTCTGTTTCCTTCTTCATCTTTTTAATTTCCTTGTTGAAGAAAAATGTGGAGCAGTATGCAATTCTAAGCATTTAAAGCAATTTAAGTGAAAAACATTTTTTTTATTCTTTCATTTAACGCAATGCAGATGCAGAAGGGCAATACTTTTCTACCATAGTTTGGGGTCTCTGTGCTAGAGATCTCTGCTCCTGGCTCAGACACTTTGCTGTGTGGCTCTGAAATAAATGTGGTGGTGTTTCAGAGCTGGATTACAGAGAGTCTCTCTGTAGTAATGATGCGTCCTCATTACTCATTTTATCTAGGCTGTGATCTGAGTAGAACACCTGACCTGGAGAAAGGATAAAAAGTAGCGCCTGCATTGCTACCCAAAGAAGCCTTCGAAGACTTGTTACCTAAGGGGAACACAGATGCTATCAGAAGGAAAAGAGTGATTCCAGAAGGTGTATAACCTCCAAAAGTTGAATAGTCAACAGTGCATGAGACCCTTGAACTATGAAGTGGTTATTACTTGTAGAGGCTGCTTGATTTCCAGGGTCCAAAAATGCATCCATCGCTGGTATGGGTATGTTCTCAGAATTTCAGATCTTTTGGAGACCAGAGATACTGAAAATAACTGCAACAAAGTTGGCAGTCATTTAGCTCAGCTTTTAAGTTGGAAAGAATCCAGATGTTTGAGGAACTTCATAAAATGTGATGTGATGGAGTTGAGTGTAATACAGGAATAGAAATGGGGCAGTAAGGAGTATGAGGGTTTCTGGGGAAGTAGAAAACAAGTCTGTAAGAAACGTGGCTTTACAGACACTGACACTGGAAAGTCATCCTCATTCATTTATTAATTTGTTCATTTATTTATTGCCCCATCCAACAACAAATTAGCTTGAAGTCTGTCCATGCATGGGCAATTCAGTGATCAGCTAGAGATTCAGGAAGTGTTTACACACAGAATGTTGGGCGATTCCTTTCTGGTGCTCTTTTCCAGTTCCCAAGCTCTGCTTTCTGGTTCTTCCATGCTGAAGACTGTGGATTATTTTCTGAAGTCAGAGTTTTAGCCATCATGTGTTGTGCCAACTGTAGCTTGCCCTCAGGTCTAAGACTATAAAGACGGGCAACTCATTCCATGTCATTCCCTTTACCCAAGTATGATTTTCCTACCATAAATTACATGTTTTTGGTCACCTTCTAGTGTCTTTTCTTTTCTTTTTTCTTTTTTCTTTTTTTGTGTTGTGTCCAGAGTTTAATCTTGTTAATTGCAAAGTGTTGGTCCAATAGATTACTCAGCCATACCAGAATCTGAGCCCCCTTCCTCTCTTTTTAGAACATCTGTTCATTTGTCAAGAATCAGTTAAGACATGATTTCCTCAAAGAAGCCCTCCCTTTGTCCCATCTCCTACAGGTTGAAAGTTAGTTAGCTACCCAAAGTGTTGATTAGGTGTTTCTCCTCTGGGCTTTCATATGATCTTATTTCAAATTTGCTTATTGTATATATTTCTTTTCCAACTGGCCATAAGAATTTGAGCTCAGAGACCCTATTATTTATCTTTATATCACTAGTGTCTACTATGAGGTTAGTATATAAGGTAAATATTTTGTTAAACACATGTATGTGTAGAACACAGAAGAAATGTTAGTGAAATTCTGGCCAAGATGGAGGCATAGGTAGGTATGCTTTGCTTCCTTGTGTAGAACACAGAAGAAATGTTAGTGAAATTCTGGCCAAGATGGAGGCATAGGTAGGTATGCTTTGCTTCCTTACACAACCAAAAGAAGGACAACAACAAATTTAAAAACAAAACCCAACCAGAACTGCCAGAAAATCAAACTGCATAAAAGTCTGACAACCAAAGAGTTAAAAAAGAAACATCCATCCAGACTGGCAGGAGGAGTGGAGATGGGCAGCCGGGGTGGAAAGGACACAAGGCAAGATAGTGAGGCAGACTGGGTGATCCCACATTTGTATGTGGATAAGCCAGGAGGAACAACTTGGGAGAGAGACATGTGGCACAACCTAGGGTTCCAGCACTGAAAACTAAAGCCTCAAAACCTCTGGCTGTAAAACTCTGTGGGGATTGTGCTGGTGGGAGAAACTCCGAGCCTCACAAGAGGGTTCACTGGAGAGATTTTCAGGGTCCTAGAACATACACAAACCCACCCACCCAAGAATCACCACCAGAAGGGCCCAACTTACTTGTGGGAAGCAAGGGAAGTGACTGAAAGTGGGGCAAGAGCCAAGCAAGTGGCATTGTTCCCTCTCTGACCCCTCCTCCATGTACAGCACCATAACTGCAACAAAGTAGGTTGCCCCACCCTGGTGAATACCTAAGGTCCCACCACTTACAATATAAGAGGTGTGCCCAGATAAAGAAATATGGCCCAAATGAAAGAGCAGATCAAAACTCTAGAAAAAGAACTAAGTGATAAGGAGATAGCCAACCTATCAGATGCAAAGTTCAAAACACTGGTAATCAGCATGCTCACAGAAATGATTGCGTACAGACCCAAAATAGAGGAAGAAGTGAAGGCTATGCAAAGAGAAACAAAGAAAAATATACAGGGAACCAACAGTGAAGGGAAGGAAATTGGGGCTTAAATCAAGGATTTGGACCAGAAGGAAGAAATAAACATTCAACCAGAACAGAATGAAAAAACAAGAATTCAAAAAAAATGAGGAGAGGCTTAGTAAACTCCGGGACAGCTTTAAATGTTCCAACATCCAAATCATAGGGGTGCCAGAAGGAGAAGAGAAAGAGCAAGAAGTTGAAAACTTATTTGAAAAAAATAATGAAGGAAAATTTCCCCAACCTGTTGAAGGAAATATTTTCAAGCCCAGGAAGCTCAGAGAGTTCTGAAGAAATTGGACCCAAGGAGCAACATACCAAGGCACATCATCATTAAGTTACCCAAGATTAAAGAAAAGGAGAGAATCTTAAAAGTAGCAAGAGAAAAGGAAAGAGTTACCTACAAAGGAGTGTCCATAAGACTATCAGCTGATTTCTCAAAAGAAAGCTTGCAGTCAAGAAGGAGCTGGAAAGAAGTATTGGAAGTCATGAAAGGCAAGGACCTACATCCAAGATTACTCTATCCAGCAAAGCTTTCATTTAGAATGGAAGGACAGATAAAGTGCTTCCCAGATAAGGTCAAGTTAAAGGAGTTCATCATCAGCAAACCCTTGGTATATGAAATGTTAAAGGGACTTATCTAAGAAAAAGAAGAATATCAAAACTATGAACAGTAAAATGACAACAGACTCACAACTATCAACAACTGAAGCTAAAAAACAAAAGCAAAAACAAAAACAAACTAAGCGAACAACTAGAATAGGAACAGAATCATAGAAATGGAGATCGCATGGAAGGTTATCAGCATGGGAGGGGGAGAAAGGGGGAGAAAGGTACAGGGAACAAGTAGCATAAATGGTAGGTTCAAAATAGACGGGGGGAGGTAAAGAATAGTATAGGAAGTGGAGAAGCCAAAGAACTTATATGTACAACCCATGAACATGAACTAAGGCAGGGGAGGCTGGAGGGAAGGGGGATGGAGGGTGGAGGAGGATAAAGGGGAGAAAAATATGGGACAAGTATAATAGCTTAATTAATAAAGTATACTTTAAAAAACACAAGATTCTCTCTCTCTCTCCCCCCCCCCCTCAGCCTTGAGCTTGTACTGGTCCTTAAAATGCCCCTAACTAAAGTGAAAATGCCCATGGGAGGAGTAAGGGTTTTAGATCAGAGTCAATTAACTAATAGCTAGCTGAGGCCATGACCAAGCTACAATGTGACACATGACAAGTGTCTGTGGCATGTGTGACTGTAGAGGGTGAAACGAAGAACAGCAACTGTAAAGCATTGCCGTAGCTTCACTGAGGGTCACTGTTTTGGGAGACCCTTGGTCAATTTTCCCTTGATAGACAATGAAATCCCAGACACTTAGGATGCAATATTTTCCCTCTCTCGAAAAAAGGATGAAAATTATTTGTGGCTGTTAACCATGATTTCTGAGTATATCTTATCCACATTTTGTGCACCTTCCTAAGAAATAAATTTCACATTATAGTAATAAGCAGGATATCATTGATCCAAAGTAATTTGTCTGAAATGTATGCCAGGTTGCTGTTTATTGCCTGTAATAAAAGACAAAGAAGGACCTGCCTAATAAACCCGTCTCAAATGAGGTAACATTTCAACTCCTAAAAGCAACTAAAATAGGCTTAGCACTCCTGTAGACAAGGAGACAAAAGTGTCTGATTGTAAGCAAAAGAGCCTGGATCTGTCCCCGCTAATGTTGGGATGTGTAGCTCCTCTTTAACATAAAAAAAAAAATTGTCACAAGCAGAGGAATAAAAGTGCGCAAGAGTTGGATTGCAGCCACAGTGGTGGTGTCTGCATATTGTGTAACATTGTGTTGAATGGAGAAGAATGAAGGACAGCAGGGTAACTTTGATCTTTAGGCCTCTAGCTAGGTAAAAAAATTAGGCCTACCTAGAGGTTATCAAGTCTACTTTCATCGAACGTCTTAAGCAACCAGACTTAGCAGTTGCCAAAATATTAGCTAAAAAAATTTCTGGTTTCATGAAATCATTTTAAGCGGAGACACAAAGCTCGGGTTAATGATATCCTACGTATGAAAGAGAGAATTGCTATTTTATTTGGCACTGTGTATTTCTTTAATTCAAAATGCTATTTCAACTGAGGTACCAAGATCAGGTATACAGAATGCTTCCTTTTGGTTTCTTTAAGTCCCAGTATGTAACTTTGTTAGCGAGGCACTTTAGATACTACTCTTACCCTCCTTACTACTTAGATAAATGGGCGAGGATGCAGGTAAATATATACTGAAGCTCTTGGTCTGAAGTTATCTCTATAAAAGAGCTTAAAGCTATTCTAAAGTTAACAAGATGGAAAAAGAAGCAACTTCAATACTTGGGAGAATAAACTTCATTTTCAGGAAGTAAACACGTGCAGGTTTAGAGGGAATTTCAGCCAGGAATGCATTGGAAAGTGTTGAGAGATGAGGTGTTCAAGTCACACCCAAATGTTAATTGCTGTGTTTTTATTTCAAGTTTCACCATTCATCTTCCATTAGTACAAACCTATTTAAATAATGTATTCTTCTTTTAACAATGCAGTGGCTGATAGCATTTCTATTCTTATTATCTCTGTTTTCAGTATTCTTACAATGTGATGCTTTATTTTAAGTTACCAGAAAGTGAGAAATATGAAGTATATTTGTTGTCACATCAGAAATATATTGCTTTTAAATTAAAAAATAAGCTTTTCATGCAGAAAAATTTTAGTTACTCCACTGAAACTTTGAAATAAGATATTAAGTCAGTTATTAAAGATTGAGCTCTTATCCATTACTTCATACTATATAAGAGTGCTTGAGAGATACATTTCTAAGTATCTTTGAATCATTTTTTCCTCTTTTCACTTCAGCTTATCTAAATTACCTAAGGTAAATTCTTTCCTATTCTTATGTAAGACCGATGAGTGAATATTTGGATCCTTGTGACATAGGGCATAATATTTGGGTACCCGACCTGCTTATAGCCCCTTTCTGAAGAAATAGACCAGAAGCAGTACTTAAGCATAGGTGGCCATGCTTAAGGATCTCAATACAATGACCACAGTTGATTAGACCCAGAGCTAGCAAACGACCTGGCAAGCAGGTAAGTGAGCCCATCACGAGCTTTGGCTAAGAGTGGTGCCCTCGTGCCCAGTGACTGGCCAATACCAACAGAGACTTCTTTTAAGGAGTTTGAATGAAACACCTGCTGTGAAAGACTATTTCATTGTTATTGACAGACAGGAACAGTAGCAATAAAGATAGTAACTGAGTGGCAGAGCACTAGAATTGGTAGCAATGAAAGTCTACTATTGTTGGTAAGATGAAATAAGCAGATTGCTAGAGTTACATCGTTTCCATAATGATACCCCAGTGCTCCATTGCCCGGCTAGATGGTTATTGAGACTATGTCCTTTTCTTCTAATGATCTGCCATCTGTATATCCACAATAGACCCTCCTTATTTGAAATAACATGAGAATGTTCCTTAAAATCCTAAAAAGCCCAGAGCAGTGCTTCTCAAAATTTCACATGCATACATATCTCCTGAGGAGCTTGTTAAAATGCAGATTCCAGTTCAGTAGGTCTGGGGTGTTGCCTGAGATTCTGCATTTTATATAAATTTATATAAAATTGTTCAAATATCTGGAGAAGTCAATTATGGAAAACTAGTTTAGAATTTGCAATTTCCATTTATAGTAGAGTAATCAAAAGCATTGTTATCACAGAGCACTTCCTTATGCAAGGAAGGCACGGTGAGATAAACGCGGCACCCACGACTTGACTTACAGCTGATTCTTTTAGTCGTTCAGTAGGTAGAGGAGTATTACCTGGAAAACACTAGAAAATTGGTATTTTTAAGGCAGGACTGGGGTGACCTTTGTCATTTGGGGGAGAACAGATCAAAATATGGTGCAGCTTTGCAAGCATCTAATCATTATTACCCATAAACATTAGCATAGATAGAGGATTTTGAATAATTACAGCTAATACTCTGCTTTTGCTCGGGAAGGATTTAACACACTCTTGCCTGTCCTCATCTGACATTAATTACACAATGTTTGAAGGTAGGGAACAGCTGCTGAAAAATACATAGCAAAGAATAAGGGGTGTGAATATGTCTTCTTGTTTGCTGCCAATTGTCAATCTGCTGAGGAAGAACATCCAGAAATCATCCCTCCTTCCCAAAATAGATTGTCTAAACATGTTTAGGGACAGCAGTGAGATAGAAAACATTTCCCTTAACTATCCATTTTATGTATATTCAGTATGACTCTTCTAGGAAGTTGAATTTTCTATAGCATTGGATTAGTCTATTTCTTAAAACTTAAATTTTTTTTCTGGTAATAATTTTTTTTAAAAGATCTTATCTATTTTATCTTAGAGAGAGATGAAGGGAGGGAGACAGAGAGAAACAGCAATGTATGGCTGCCTCCCACATGGCCCCCACCGGGGACCCAGCCCGCAACCCAGGCACGCGCCCCGACGGGGAATCGAACCGGGACTCTCCGGTTCCCAGCCCGCGCTCAATCCACTGAGCTACACCAGCCAGGGCTCTGGTAATAATTTTAAAGCAAGTCATTTCAATAAAGAAATGGGTTTACTAAGGTGTCTACATTTATTTAAAAGTATTGAAGAGATAACCCGTATTTTAACAACAGTAGCTTTTTTTCTATAGGTAGAGAGAAAGTGAGAACTTTCCATGACTTTGTTAAAAAGTTCTTTGATAACTAAACTTAAAAAAAATTTAAAGTTTTTCTACTAATCTTCTGACCAAGAAGAGATAAATTAAATTGATTCTATAATCCTTTTCTTATTGCCCCGACTGGACTGGCCTTGTTTTCTTTATATCCACTTTTAACTACTTTCTACAGTTTAATGCACATTTGACTTATTATAATGTTTGCATTGGCTCGTTTTAATGGTATGAAGGCACGTGCTGTTGTTTTGAGTTCTCACCCTTCACAGCAGTCGTGTTGGAAATGAGCAGTCACTTCCCACAGATGCCTCACAGAAATGTATAGTCTTGGATATATATTTTTTTAAGAAGCTCCTTTATTTTATTTTATTTTATTGTTTTTTAATTATTTTATTGTTGTTCATTTACAGTTGTCTGCATTTACCCCCACCCCCATCCCCAGGCAAACCCACCTCCCTCCCTTGCTTCCACCCTCCCCCTTGGTTTTGTCCATGTGTCCTTTGTAGCAGTTCCTGAGTACCCTTGTCCCCCTTCTCCCCTTCCCCCTCCCCTCTGGTTACTGCCAGATTGTTCTAAATTTCATTGTCTCTGGTTATAATTTGTTTCTCTGGTTGTATTTTGCTTGCTTACCTCACAAACGTCTTGCCTGTGGCTGATCTGAGTTCCCCGGTAGCTGATCTGGCCATGGTGCCTTCTCTCATAAGTCCTTATATAAAACCCCTTAACATTTCACATAGTAAAGGCTGCATGATGATGTACTCCTTGAACTTGACCTTATCTGAGAAGCACTTTATCTGCCCTTCCATTCTAAATGACAGTTTTGTTGGATAGATTATTCTTGGTTGTAGGTCCTTGCTTTTCATGATTTGAAATATTTCTCTCCAGCCCCTTCTTGCTTGGAAGGTCTCCTTAGAGAAATCCGCTGACAGTCTTATGGGAATTCCTTT